>JAODAL010010441.1:0-105131 GCA_025379985.1 Phyllomedusa bahiana | reverse complement strand
TTAAATTCTGTACTTTTTTTTAGATTACGAAAAATCTCTTCCCCAATGTCACTGTGAAGCTTAGCTAGTTATGGAGGTAAATATGCTAATCACTGCTTAAGAACCACCCACAGCCTGAACAGGTAGTTGAGTCTGAAGCTCCTGTGACTCGTGAAACAATTTATCCAACCTAATAATTTTTTATAAAAAAAATTTTAAAATACTATAAACGTTTTCAAACCCCTTTAAATAAGGTAAAACATTACCAAATTTTCACTACACAAGGAACAAATATTATCACCATACTCTTACTAACCAAACCAGTGGTGAGCATTATAGTCCACCTTCAATGAACAATAGCCAGAACAAATGGTAGTTGTCATCCCACTCATTATTGCAGCGAAAAAAATATTTTTATTTTATTTGATAATATATGCCAATTATAAACCATACCTTATGTATGCAGAAGTTGTGGCAGTCATAGCAACAATTTAGGCAAATGAACCTTCTTCAGGCTTAGATATCCGAGAAAGACATGTGTATCACACGGCTTTAAAATTTTTATCCAATCTTTTTAAATAAGGTAGTTTATTTTTTTCAAATTCCACAAACATTTTTGACATGCCCTTTGGTCTGTCATGCATGCGATTATTTTTTAGCGCCCTTTAGCAGGAAACACCCCAGAGGGTTATTCAACATTTTGGCAGAGTACATTATGCCCCCAGTTGTGTAGATGGTGCAGGTTTTTTGGGCATGCCCCCTTGTCAGTTAATTGAAAAAACCCCCACTGGAGGCCTTACCCTGATAACGATGCTACAACAAATAATCTTATGCATACACAGACGCAATGGACTCTGATACAGGTTAACATCTTTTTTTTTTGAAAAAATAAGCCCTTATTAAATTGTTTGGGCTAAAAATTTTTTAAAGCTGTGTGATTTGAATGCAACAGTTATATGGGGACCCCGGCTCGGCAACTGAATACCTGTGTCAAGAAAATAGATTTACGGTATTATGATATAAAGTGGAATTGTTCTCTTTCCCCCTTTTTTCTCCTCTGGTTTCAAACTCCATGTGAATTTTCTGGCCATGAGTCATCTTGCAGAATTTACCACACAATTACTTTGACTCCAACTTTTTTCCCACCTCCCTACTATTTAACATATCATACAAACACCCTTTGCTTTTGCCCCAAAAGGGATATACCCCCCCTTTGTGCACCAATAATGTTTTACCAAATAATAAAAGTACCCCTTTTTGCCCCAGTTGCATCTTTTTTAAAAGCCTATTAGAAGATGAAAACCCCCAAAAAATTAGGGGGCCCATAACAAAAACCCCCCCTTTTGGAAAAAGATCCCCAAATTTTGTATGAAACCCCACCCCAAAAAATAAAAAGGTTTTAAACAAAAGTAACAAACTTTTCCATTTGGTAGATGGGTAGATTGGGTCATCAATAAGTAAAGTCATAGATAGGTAGGTAGGAAGACCAAGGGAGGTAAAAGGGAGGGTCGCAGAGTAGGTAAGTGCAACCCGGCTGATTTGTGTAAAAAAGTGCTTTTCCAGCAGTCCCCCTAACACTACATAAATAACCTATATAATCAAGTAATGTCGACAAAAATGTAAAAAATATTTCATGTTTTCATGGGGTGTGGCAGAATTGTGTGGTTTCAACAATCTCTAAGATCCTAAAAGCACAGTATCATTTTTCCCCGGACACTGGGGAGCAGGGTTTTTTGTTAATTTTGAATATTGGGCAAATTGCCCCAATAAATTATAGCGTCATCAAAATTTGGTTTTAACCAGCATGGTGCAACCACATAAGCAATGAATATCCCCCATCTAAGCCCCCTTATTTAAAAAATGCAATTGTAAACTAAAATCACCTTCTTAAAGGATAGTATGCATGTAAGTGGTTGTTTATCACTATTTTTGCACTTGGAAATTTCCTCTTTATGGTGCGGTGGCTTTTCTGCATACTGGTTCTTATCCAATGTGCAGTTTACTATGCAATTGTCCCCCTCCTGGATAGTTGTGTAAGCAATTGTTCATTAGTGTTTTGCACCTGTTTAAGTAAAATGCCGATGAGATTCTGTTTAACAATCCGTCTGGCATTTTTTGCATGGTTTTGAGGGACAGTTCTGTCCGCGGTTTGTGGATTCGCCCGTTCCCCATTACTATTGAATTGCACAGCAAAACAACCTCACAACATGATGCTGCCACTCCATGTTTCACAGTTGGGATGGCTTCCAAGCTTCCCCATTTTTGCGCCATATGTAACTATGGTCATTATGGCCAAACAGCCCAATTTTAGTTTTGTCAAACCACAGGTCATGTCTCCAAAAATGTAGGTCTTTGTTCCTGTGTGCATTTGCAAACATTATTCTGGCTATTATATGTTTCTTTTTGAGTAATGGCTTCTTCCTGGCAGAGTGACCTTTCAGCCCATGTTGATACTGTGGATAATGACACAATCTTACCAGCTTCAGCCAGAATCTTCGCAAGGTCTTTTTCTGTTGTTCTTGGGTTAATATGCTGATGTCAGACCAAAGCACGTTCATCTCTCAGACACAGAACCCATCTCCCTCCTGAGCGGTAGTATGGCTGGGCATTCCCATTTTACATATAATTGTTTGTACAGATGGACGAGGCACCTTTAGGTATCTAGAAATTGCACCCAAGGATGATCCAGACTTGTGCAAGTCCCAATTCTCTTCCTGATACCTTGGCTGATTTCTTTAGACTTTCCCATGATGCTACACACATAAGCAGTGTGTTTCTGGTGCACAATTAAAATACATCCACAGGTGTGTCTTTAACTCATATGTTGCCAATAAACCTTCCAAAGACATGACATCATCATATGGGCTGTCCCAAATTGTTTAAAGGCATAGAAATCCTAATGTATGTAAACTTTTGACTTTGCAGAAAGTAATAAAAATGCATTAAAAAAATGTCTCCCATTATTCTGGTGTTTGGCAAATATAAATAATTTTGGTAATCATAATTGACCTAAAACAGGTAAGGTTTATTCTGATTTCATGTCAGCTAGTGAGAAAAACACGCATATGTGTCTTTTTATATAATGTACATAAAATTCTGGTTTCAACTGTATGTATATATATGTTTGGATATGTTTATATATAGCACCTACCCAAACAAAAAATTATCGGGTGCAGGCAGAAAAAAACCCAGTCACGGGCCTGTACTCACAAAATTAGCTGCTGGAACATTTGAAAAAGGCTCTGCGTGAGCCGAAAAGTTGCCTTTGGACATAAAATAAAGCACAATTAATTTTTTGCTTTTTGCCATTTGTGAGTGCAAGCGGTTTTTCCTATATATATATATATTTGTTATACAGCATTTCAGTATTGTTTTATGATAATGTTACATAGTTGAGTTACGTTATGATCAGCAGTTATCTTCCACGGTAATTGCTGACACTTGCCTTTCTTTATGAGCTATGTGCCAATGTCAAAAGGGGAAAATATTGTAAAAAATGAAATTCAAATGCTATTATATTGGCAGTACTTGAATGTATTTAAAAAATGGGCAAGTACTTGAATGTATCAGTGTGTAGTGTATTCATACACTATATAAAATGGTTTATACTAAATATATATATACTCGTATAGTAAGCCAACAGTCCCAGAAAACCCTTTTATTTCATTAATAAAGATAAATATCAAAGTTTTCGAAAAACATAAAGTATTGAAAAATTGATCTTTTAAAAACTAGAGGAAAAATATATAAGATCGCCAAAAGAAAAAAACTCATCCTTGCGGCTGAAGTATGTTTCCAAAATAATTTTTTTGGGTGAAAAAAACATTATCTGAAAAAAGAGCTAAAAACCACTAAAAACCCATATTTCATCAAATTCACTAACAACGCGTTTGTCCCCGTCACCGGTGCTACTCAGGAATTGCGATATAAAAAATTTGCCGGAAATCGAAATTTTAATTTGTAAGCTCTTCAATTGGTCGGCAGAAACCACCAACAAATAGGGACACAGTGACCCATTAAACCATGGGTAGTTTTGACCAACAAATTTAAAAAGGGGGGGACAGTTAAAAATTTCAGTAAAAAATGCAGAAAGAGCGTTGGTTGAATGCGGGGGGGGCTATCCTGGCCAACCCCGGGGAAAATTTTTTTTTTTTGGGGCCCTAGGGGGGTGGGGATGAAATTCAGCCTGTGAGGATGGAGTATTAGTAAATAAATAATTTTTATTAATTTTAAAAAAACATTCTCTTTTAAAAGAGCTCAAACCTTCTAAAAACATACAAAAACAAACAATGCTTTGTCGCCGCCCCCCGGCACTACATCGGGAAATTGGGAATATTTAAAATTGCCGGGAAATACGTAATTAAAAATTCTGTAAGCTCCCCCTCATTGGTCCAGAAACCCCCAAATCAGAATGGGGCAACATGAACCATTATAACTAAGGGTGGGCGAATCGATTCTAACAAAGGGAAAATTCTTTTAAAAATTTTCGGGAAAATTTCGTTCTGAACAAAGTCAATTTTTTGGGTACTTCGGGGAACGAAGTGTGCTTTTGTTGATAAAATGGCTGCGAGCACAGGCTTTACAGGGGGCAAAGATGTCGGAGGAAGAAGGGGCAACCTGATGAATAGCAGAGATAAAGCCAATCAGAGCCCGGCGGGTTTCTGTGACGTCACCGCCTATATAAGCCGGGCGGACCCCGGGGAGCTCACACTCCTCTCCTGTGCTATCAGGGAAGGTCTGATTGTGTAGTCCACTGAAGAACTGATTTTTTTTACAGGATTTTTGTGGGGGGGCTCAGCTTGTCTCAAGACGTTCTCTTAATTTTTATTTTGATTTTTTGGGGTATTGGGTCTGAAATCCCGGGGTGGGGGTCCCCTGCAGCGCATTAAAAATTCAAAATCCCCAAATGGGGCTAAGCCCGTTCCCGTTGTTTCATTTTTTAAAAAAACAGCGTTTTTACAATACAAACCACTTCATTTTTGCTGCCAATTTTTATTGCGCAATTTACATCCAGGGGTAAATTAACATTTTTTTGCTGGTGGTGACCCCCAAGCCCCCGTCATTTTCAACGCCAAAATATATAATTTTTCCCGTACAAATTCACAAGGGAAGGAAAAAAAAATTTTATCTCTTGTTGGTGGCGTAGAAAACAGCAATTGTAAACCCAAAGTCAGTTTTTGGTGGCCCAATTGTTTGGGGCAATTTAATCCAGGGGGGAAAATTTAAGCTTGTTTTGTGGTGTGTGACCCCAAAAAAACCGTCTTTTTTAAGCCAAAATATATCTTTTTCCTGAGCTAATTTACAAGCGAAGGGTTTAAATTTCAAATTTTTTCTCTTGTTTTTGTGGGGAGAAACAGAAATTTTAAAACGCTACAAAGCACTAATTTGTGGTTGCCCAACTTTTTCCCTTTAAAAATCCTTAAATTGCATTGTTTGGGGGTTGTACTATAAAAAAACTGTTTTTACCGGGGGGAAAAAAAATTTTGTACATAATTCATATGAAGGTTAATTTTAACCTGTTTTCTTTTATACATAAAATCACGAGTTTTTAAACGGCAATACAAATCAATTTTTCCTGCCATTTGTGGGGGCGCAATTTATATCCAAAGGGGGTTTCCCATGCTTCTTAGTGGGTTTATTTTGGGGTCTTTTCCCCCGGAGTTTTTATTTTATACCCGATAAACCCCCATCAATCATTGGGCTTACATTTTAGAACAAACAGGGATGTCGGGCAAGAGGTGGCAGGCTCTTCACCTGCGATGGCAGAGGCACAAAATTTTTCCCGGAGAGGTCGCAGCCAGGAAGGGGAAATCGCAAACAGGGTCACTCGGGGGAGGCCCCAACTGCCGGGTTTTTCATCTAGCGGGGGTGTACTAACTAGCAACCCCAAAGGTTCTTGATTGGTTGATAGGCATTTTCCCCTTCCTCCCCCGAAAGACATCTGACAACCCCACCAAGATCCCTGGGAAGTCGACACAACCCTTAGTTGGCGGCCCGGGGGTGGGGTCCGGCCCCCACCTGTCCTCAAAAACCCCCCTCTGTCCCCCTCCGGTTCCCCAGCCAGAAGGGTCTACTATGGGGGTCTGGTCAGCGCCACTTATAGCGGGATGAAAAAAAAAATTTTAAGAGGGCAGTCATCAGCTACTTTTGGGAGCGGAAGAAATGGGGCCAATATCCCCTGCTTCTTGCAGTAGGCGGAAAATATAGATGTTGAGAGTGGATGGGGGGTCATGTTGGAGGGGTCGCTTTGCATCCAAAGGGGCCAGTGATGAGGCAGAAGTGAGTTTGAAACAAAAAATAAAATGATGTTGTACCCGGGACCGCATTTGGGGAAAAGGGTGAGGAAAGGGGGCCTTTTTTTCGTCAGGAGAAGAGGGCCCCAGTTTTGCGGTCGGGCAGCGGGGCGCAGCAGCAAGGGGGGTTTTGTGGCCGTTTTTCACGATATTGTGGATAAGTGGAATCCAATGGCTAGGACTGGCTTGAACACAGCAAAGGCCAATGCAGCCCTGGAAAAGGGGGGGCGGCGGGGGATGTGATGGATCCTAGGAAAAAGGTCAGGGGGAGCACATTTTGAATGAAACTTGGGTTTTTAGAATTTTGGCCGGGAAAAACCGCAAAGGTGGGGGGGGGAACTAAGGGGAAATTTGCAAGTTCCTGGGCTAGGGGACGGGCACCCCAGGAGCAAAAAACACAATCCCAAAAGAATGAGTAAAAAGGTTGTGGAAAGTTTTTTAGGGGCTGACAAACGGGAAAACAAGATGGCCCCCAAAGTTTGGACACGATCCACCATCTTGACTGGGGGCCCAAAATTTAAAGGGGGCAAAAAAAGTAAAAAAAATTTTCCAAAGTCTTAGCAGGGTTTCCCGGGAAAAATTACTCCCCCTAAAAAGGGGGCCTCTGGACGAAAACCTACTCGGTCTTCCGGATGTCTTGATGAAATTTTTTTTATCAGTTTTGGGCTTTGATGTTACTCACGGTTCCCCAAATTTTCTTCGGGGCCTTAACCTTCCCATTAAATGGGGTATTGAGCTGGTTTCTAAAAAATTTCTTGAGTCTAAAAATTTGCTCAAAAAAAACGGTTCTTCCCCATAAATTCTCCACTGCATCAGGAGGGGGGAAAAAAAGCCCGGGGAAAGGGGAAATTGGGACAGCAGGCTTTAGTAGGGGGACCTGGAACACGGATGGATCTTCTTTAGATGATGGGAGCTTGAGCCGAAAAAAGCTACGGACAAATTTATCTTGAAAACCCTAAAAGGGCCCAACAAATTTTGTCCGAATTTTGGGGGAGGAAACCTCTAATTTTCCCAAATTTTGGTGGGAAACCCTTTCCCTTTATCCCCCCCCTTAAAAGTTGGTGCTGGCCCTACGACGTCTATCTCCCATCTTTTTGTGGGTTTTCTTGAGCCCTCCTCTAGCTTTTCCCTTTTAGTAGTTGTAAATTTTGGAAATGCAGAGAGCCTTCCGCAGCAGCTGGAATATGGGGAAAAGGGCGGGGGAATTTTGGAAAAGAATATTTGGGAAAGGTACCCCAAAAATTTGCAAAAAAAGGGAGTTTTTTTTGGGGGAAAGGTTTTTTGGGGAATTTGTTGTACGAAAAATTAAAGGCACAGGAAAGCAGATAAACCCGTCTCTTGTAGGTGGCAAAATAGCATCGCGGGTTTACTGTTCCAGGGGTTTTGATTTGTGCGTTCAGTTTTGCCCCTTTGTTTGGTGGGTGGAAGGGGGTTGATAGATTGTTATCATTTTCCAGTGCTGAGAAAAAAATTTCGCCAAAATTTTGATGAAAATTTTTTTTTGAACCCCCGATCCGAGAAAAACCTCATCAGGGATCCATGAAGGGAAAAAAACCTTTTTTGGGGAAGTATGAGTCCGCGGGGTTCTTTTAGCAAAAGGGTTTGGCCCAGTACAGGGGATGAAATGGAAAGCCTTTGGGTTGAGGGGGGGTAAACTACCCCCAGAATAGTATTTTTCCCCCTTAGAGGTTTTTAGTTTCCACGCAAAGGTCCATGGAAAATCGAACCCCAGGGGCAAAAGGGGGTTTCGGAAAAGGGTTTGTAGTAGGCCCGGGGGTAAAGAAACGTGGGGGTCTTGCATCTCCAAAATTTTCACAAGTGTTTTTTTACTTTACTTTTTAACACCCCTTTTAGTTAATTGGGCCCCCAGAAAAATTGGGGGATAAAAATTCTTGGTCTTCTGCACCCCTTTGTGACCGGCAATTTTGGGGAATTGGGCTAGCCTCAGAATTTCAGTTCACTGTTTGGGGGTATAAAAGGCTGCTGCTTAGGGGCCCACATTTTTTTCTTAAGGTCCCAAATTTTGAAAATTTCATCGGGGGTTTGGGGGACGTGGGGGAAGGCCCGGGTCATGGGCCCTCTTTTATCTTTTTAAAGGGAAATTTTTTTAAATTTTGGATTACTCCCACCACTTTTAGAATAAAGGAACCAATTTGGTCTTAGGCGGAATATTTGGGATTTGAACCCTTGGAGAACTTTCTTGTTGAGCATCCGCCTTCCCAATTAAGGGGTCCGGGTTTTGGGTACAAAGTTTTACAAATTTAAATTTGGGATTAAAGAAAAGGGATACCCTAGGGCTTTGGCGGGAGAAAAGACCGGGGGCCCCATTCAAAAAAAATTTTCCGGGTTTAACGGTAAATCAGTAAGCACAATTTTTTGGGCTTGTAAATTTCCCCCTTGAAGATGATGTCTCCATTCCTTAAAGGTTTGAAAACAATAGCTAACATTTCCCTTTTTTCCCCCCACATAATTTTTTCTTTCGCAGATGATAAAGTCGGAGAAAAAAAGGGGCAAAAGGGGAATGAAAATTTTAAATCTTGTCCCCTGTTCCCTCTGAGACGGGAAATACCCCCTACGCCAGTCTGAAGCATCCACCCCACAATGAAGGCAAAGGTTTTTTGGTCGGGATGAACAAATTACAGGGGTTTGTAGTGAACTTGCATTTTAGAAGAGAGAGGGATTCTTGTGTTTGAGGGACCAAACAAAAGCATTTTTCTTCTTATTTCCAACTGTGTGTTGGGAAAAAATTTATTTCCGGGAAATTTTAAATGAAGCGTCAAGAATTTGGCAAAACCCTTTTTTTTTGGGAAACTTTGGCCCTTCTTTTTTGTTTCGGGGGGTTTAAGGCCCGGGGTTATTATTGCTTTGATCTTCTAGGGGGTCCATCTGTAGACCATGAAGGTTTTAAAAAAATTTTTAAAACCCAAAGGAATTGGGAAATTTTGGGTCGATGAAATTCACTTTTTTCCAATTTTAAATGTAGATTTGGGTTTTCTCTCTTAGCCTCTCCAAAACCCAAAGTTGGACATGTTTGGTTTCATCCATTGGTTGGGGGGAAAAATTAAATTATCGTCCGGGTTGGGAGGGGAAAATTTTAAAAACGGGGCCCCAAGAGGGTTTTTTTGAAGTTGTCATTGACGGGAGGGGTTTAAAAGGGTTTGGCAGGGGCATTAAAAAGGGCCCAAAAAGGCTTAACACAATATTAAAAGGGGTCCGAAAAGTGCCCTAAAAGCCGCCCTTCCATTCATCTCCGATTGATTCGGACCAAGTTATAGGCGCCCGAAAAATCAAATTTGGGGAAAAAAATCTTCGAGTAGTACTCTCTCCAGTAGTTTCAGGGATCAAGGGTTTTGGGAGTATAAGGTTTTTAGGGTTTTAATTTTTTTTAAGTTTCTGAAAATTAAATGAAGGTTTAAGGAACCGTCCTTCTTTTTAAAAAGGGGAATAGGGGAAAAGGCCCCCGCTGGTGGGGAAAGGATGGGCGGATAAACCCCCCTTAGCCGATTTTCTTTATGTAATCCTTGAGGGTTTTTAAATTTCGGGGACCTCCCAAAGGGGTTTAGATGTTTCCAAAAAGGTTTTAAGGTGCACCGGGGAGAAAAGGTCTAGGGGGAAATATGGGGGCCCGGATTTTGGGGGGGAAGTGGTCCCCATTTTTTTTGCGGGCGGGACGTCTGAAAATTTCCCCCTTTTTTCCCGGGGTTTAAGCTCAAATTTATTTTGTTGTTTAAAGTTTTGGCCCTTCGGGGGGCCTTGTTCAGGGGTGAGTGGGGAAAAGGGAAACTTTCCCCTTCGGGGGAAGCTTATCTCCTTGGTTTCCCGTTGAAAATTGGGTTCTGTGTTGAAAGCCACGGTGGGCCCTAGGATGGGGTTAGGGAAAAAGGGGTGGGGGGAAGGATCGGTAGGAAAAAAACGGGGAATTTCCCTCGATGATGGGAGGGTCCATAATGATTCGAGGGGTTTTGGGTCTTTGGGGTCCACTGGCCCTAGTTCAGGGGGAAGTTTCCATCATTTTTTCCCCCCATTCCCACAGGTGAGAGTTTCTTCGGGGATCTTAACCCCCATGCTTCTGAGAAAAGGGACAGGCCCAATGAATTGCCACTCCCCCCCCGAGTTACCATAATGGGGTAGGGATACCCATTGGAGTTAAACCCAGGAACTTGATGGGGAAGGAAGCAATGAGGGGGTCTTTTTTTCTCTTTCTTAATATGAGGGGGACTGTTTGAGGGGGAAAATGGACAATGCTCTTTCAGTTAATCGGTCTCTAAAGAATGGATTTTTCCCCCCTTTCTGAGGAGTCGGCCCTTGAGGGCCCTCCCAACCAATCTCCGTGGACGGCTAGGGATTTTTTTTTTAATAATGGGGAAAAGGGATTTCCACAATTAAGCATAGGTTTCCCCCGGAAAGCCGGGGCTCCCTTCTTTCCGTCCCCAAAAACCCCCCTTTAAAAAATTTTTTGGAAATTCGACTTGCATAGGTAAAATTCCTGACTTCTGTGGTTTTTCCCTTGAGGTCCCTTGGGAAAGTTTGGACGGGCCCGGCGGGGACTGTTTGGGTTTAAAAATTTTAGAGTAGCCCACCTCTCCGTGGGTCGTTTAAAAACAGTGGGAATTTCGGATGCGTAGTGATTAATGAAGGACCCAAACCTTGGGGGCCCCTTGCACGGGCAAGTTCATTTTTTTATGCACTCCCTTAGTTCCTTTCCTAAAAAAAAAGCCCAAATTTCGCTGGGTCTTTCCCGGGTTGGGTTTGAAAGACCCCCCACCCTTGAAACTCCAGGGCCCTTACCTGAACTGGGCGTTTCCCTTGGGGGAAAGGGGTTAGTATTGGTTTTTCAGGGGCAGCCCCGCGATTGGGATGGTCAAAACCTGACTCAGGGCCCGTCAAAATTGAATTTCCAGGTGATTCCCCCCGGGCGTCTTGATTTTCCCCAATTAAAGGGGTTTCCCAGGCAATGGCTTTTTTTTAGTGTCGCAGTTTATGAAAACCAAGGGGCCCTTTTGGATTTTCCTGGTGGAAATTTGGGCAGGGTTTGCGTGGGGAAGTTTTCCCTACTTTTGATTGAGGAAACCCCCGGAATTTGTCCAAATCTCCGCCAAATTCTGAAAGGGTGGAATTTTGGGCTCATGAAAAGGCACCAAAGGGGTGGGTGGCCCAGAGGTTTTGGGACTCTCCAGGGGGACCCATCCCGGGGTGGGAAAATTTTGATTTAAACCGTTTCAGTAGTTTCCTAAAACGCTTGCCCAAATAAACTTGGTATTTGGGGGCCAAAGTCGGGCCCTTCAAAAGGGTACATTTAAATTTCCCAATGTTGCATCTGGGTGCGCATGTTAGCCTAGCGTCTGAAGTGTTTGATGCGAGCTTCCGGATTTCCCAAACCCCCGCGGACTCCTTTTTGGGGGTTGAGTTTTCCGTCCGATACTAGTGGTAAAAGCTGGAATCCAATGGCTAGGACGGGGCTTGAACACAGCAAAGGCCAATGCAGCTAAACAGGAGGCACCCGAGATGTGGGATGGACCCTAGGCAAAGTCAGGAGGTTTCCCAGTTAAAATGACACTTTTGGTATTAAAAGTTTGCAGGGAAAACCCGCAAAGGTGGGGGAACTAAGGGGAAATGCAATTTCCAGGCTAGAGGACTGCACGCGGAGCTTAAACCAATACTCAAGCAATGAGAAACGGGGTTGGGAGGAGTTTTTTTATGCTGACAAACAGGAAACAAGTTTGGCCCCCAGCTGAGACACGATCCACCATCTTGACTGGGGAAAAACTTAAGGGAAAAACACAGAAAAACAATTTCCCAAAAGTCATAGCAGGGATCCCGGGAACAGGCCGTGGTCAGCGGTTTAGCAGCAGGTGAGGTGGGGACCAAGCGGCCCGGGGAAAAAACCCCCGTTTCGCAGGTCCAAAAAAGTAGGGCACGGGGGCCCTCAGCGAGGCAGCGGCGGAAAAAAAGAAATCAGTGCGGAGGTTGGGGGTAAAATCCGATACTCGGGGGTTTGGGCCCCAGTTCTTTGCTAAAGGGCAAAGGAGGAGCGGGAAAATGGGTATATGTAGAATCTGTTTAAAAGAAAGTGAAGGGGGGGCCCGGGGAGGGTAAGGTTTGGGACCCGGGCCCCCGCGTCATAAAAATGCCGCATTTCCCTTTTCCCGGGGGCCTGGGAGAAAAGTTTGGGTAAAATTTTGGGGGGGTCCATTTCCCGCCACCGCGCAAAAAGCAGCTGCAGCGCGCCAAATGGCACGGAATTTCCCAAAATTTCGCCGTCAAGGCTCCCCACCTCTGCAGAAAAGGGGGCTGTTTCTTTTGAACATCCCCTCGGTCGATGCTCCTGCTCTCGTTTTTCATGGCGGGCCCGCGTTGTTAGGGGGGCGATTGCAAAGGAAACAGTATGCGTCCAAAAACCTCCCCAAGGGCAGCAGTGACCGTGCTTTCCCGTCCAATTGTTGGGGACTGCAGTCCCCCCCTTTCCAAAAAGGTGGACTTTTTCACCCTTAAGGGGAACTAAAGGCTTTGGGGCCGGGCCGGGGATGGAGGAAATTTTAAAACTTTTAAATTTTTTTTCCAAAAAAGGAAAGTACCCCGCCCAAACTTCATAAATAGGGAGAACCGAAGTTTGGGCCCCGTTTCCCTTAAAGGGTTATCGGGTTTTCCCCTGTCTGACCCTTGCTGCGGGGGGTGCTGCTGTGAACCCACCCACTGTGTTTATTGTGCCAGTCTGACCCCATGCTGCTGCTGTGGCTGATGGCCCGTGACCTACATTTTTGTCAAATTTTGCCACTGTTGACCTCATGGTGCTGCTGCCGTCACCCTCCCCCTCTGTCTTTTTGCCAATCTGTGACCTATTTCCCGTTTTTTTCCAACCCCCAGGAATGATTGTGCCCCTGTCTGACCTCCTTTCTGCTGTGGCTAGCGCCTTACCTCCACACTTGTCATAATGTTGCCACCTGAGCTCTCAGCTTGTTTTTTTCCCGCCCTTTTTTGGCATGAAATTTATCAGGCAAAAAATTCCCGCTTCAGTTTTTTTGGGAAATTTTGCCCCCCTTAAGTGCCCCGGAATTTTATAGTGAAAACGATTCTAAGAGCGGCGGCAGTCATGTGGTGTCATACTAAAAACACAAAAATTTTATGAAGACCCAAAAAAAGCTCCCTTGCATATTTAAGCATGGCACAACGTTTTACGACCCTGCAGGGGGTTTTGTGCAGCCCGGGAAAATAGCTGTTTTTTTAACGTGATTGTGCCCAAGAATTCGGGAAAGAAATTATTTTTTGCCGAGAAATTCCCGGGGAAGTGAACGAAAAAATAATTTCGGGAAAATTTGCCCTTTTCTAAATTTTTAACCCATTTGGGGTAGTATTGACCCAAACAAAAAGAAAAGGCGGGGGCAGTTCAAAAAAAGTAAAAAATGCAGGGAAAAAAGCTGATTGGTTGGAAACTAGCGGGGGTTTTTCTTTTCCCCGCCAATTTGAGGTGGGGGCTACTTTGTTTCCCCTTGTAGCTATGGGGCAGTCGGGGGAATGTAAAGTATATGTATAATAATTTTTTTCATAGAAAAAGGGGTATGGATGAACGATTGGGTTTAGACCCGGCGGGAGTTTGAATCCCCCAATATATGTAGTGCGCGATTTTTTAGTGCAGGGAAGGAAGGTGCGTTTGTGGGTGCCCCAAAAATTTTTTTCCTCCATGGGGGAAATTTTTCTTTGTACTGTGTTGGGGTTTGGGGGGGAAAGGGGTGTAAAGAATTTTAAACAAAAAAATATTAACTCATTGAAAATTTTTTTTATTTCTTTTTTTTAAATTTCACCCTTTTTTTTGTTCTTTTATTAGAGATCGGGAAAAACTTGTGGTCTTACATTTTATTTTTTGCCATATTCAGTTTTATTATAGAAAGCATTAGAAAACCCATAAGGCGCGCTCGCTCTTTCCCCTTGGCCAAAAAAATCCCCCGCCCTTTTAAATGGGGCCCAAACACAAACAAAAGCTCGTCTGCATTTTTTTTCCCCATAGAAATGTTTTAGGAAAATTTGCTCAACCCCCTGATTTGGGTAAGCAGGCGAGCCCCTCCCTTCCCCCCCCCCCAAACCCAAACACAGTATGAATATTTCCCAAAAGAAAAGTAATAATTTTAGGGGCCCCTTTTTCGCGCCCCTTTTTTGGGTACACTCAAAAAAGGCGCCGATATGTTTTTGGTTTATATTTTGCCCCCGGGGCTAAAACCCAAACAGTCTTTTTATGCCTTTTTTGCTGTTTTTTGAACTTTTGGGCCTTTTTTATTTGATTGGTCAATTCTATACAAAAGGTTATAATTTGGGTTTACTGTCGCTCCCATTTGAAATTTGGGTTTGGGTTTTTTCCGACCCCCTTTAGAAACGCTTCCAGAATTTAAATTTTCTGTATTTTCCCCGGGAATTTTTATATCCCCAAATTTCCCGATGCAGCGAGGGGGGACGGCGACCCAAAAGGGGTTGTTGGGATTTGATTGATGTATTTTTTAGAAGGTATTAGCTCTTTTTCCCGAAAAAGGGTTTTTAAAATTCTTTAAAAAAACCCTTTATTTACTAATACTCCCCAAAGGGCCTCAAAGAAGCTGAGATTTAGTGCCCCCCTCTCTCCTTTTGAATACATTTGGGAAAAAATAGCCCGCGCTCTGATTGGCGGGAGAGCCAAGCCCCCGCTGTTCCCAAAAATCAGCTTTTTTTTGCATTTTTTTTTGTATTTTTAAAAAAGTCCCCCCTTTTCATTTGATTGGTCCCAACCCCAAACCCCTAGCTTATAATGGGTCCCCGGGCTCCTATTTTTGGGTTGGCTGCGTTTCTGGGGGACCCCAAAGAGAAGCGTTCCCGGAACCCTTTTTCTTCCACACTCCACGGGTTTTCCTGGCTTCTTTCCCTGGGGGGATTGAAAGTTATATCTTCCCATTGGGGCTTCCGTTTTTTCCTCCCCATTGCCTTTTTTCCTTGGTTTCCTGGGAAGGTATTTTAAAGGGGTTTTTTGTTTTCCCCCTTTGCCCGTTATACTAGTCCGTTTTGCCCATAAATCACCCCCTCATTTTTAACCCCCCTGGTTAAACCCTTTAAACCCGCTTTTTTCCGTTTATTCCCTTTTGCCTTTGACTTTGTACCCGGGGTTTCCCATTTTTTACCGACTTGGCTTACTTGACCTTCCCCTTTTTGTTTTTGGGAATTTTTTGTCGCATCTTGTGTTTTCACGCTATTCAGCCCTAGTGCTTGTCTTTGGTTGGGGCCGCCCATTAAGGAGTTTGGGGGAAAATCCCAAAAGGGGGGACGGGGCCGGGCCAGTGTCAGGGGGCCCCAACCCGTCTGTGTTGTTTTCGCGCCCCTTTACTGGGGCCCCCTTAAAACCCCTTTGTTTTCAGAAAAATTTATTGCCACAATCGATTTTCTTTTTCTCCTTTGGTTCAAAAAACTATCAACAAAAAAAGTTGCAAAAAACAGTATTTTTATGTGTTCAGTGTGATGTCCCTGGTGCTGAACATAGAGCTGAAGGCGCCGGATCCAATCATTATGGACCCGCATGAAAACTTTCTGTCTTGATAATTTTTGAAGCATAAGGAAATGTTCACACGACCCAAACCCCTATTGGGAATTTGGGGTTTTTGAAAATAGGGGCTGGGGCAGGCCCTACCCCTAAGCGCCCCGGCCAAAAACCCTTTCATTTACTTCCCCCGGGATGTAAGCGTGGGGAAAAAGGGGTTTTTGTTTACTTCTTTATCCCGGCGCATACTGTGCATTTGCGCCGGGGGGAAATTTGGGAGGGAGCTCCGCCCACTAGGGGCCCCGTTAGGAGGGAAAAATACAACATGGTTTATATTAATTTATAAAACAGTGTTTGTAAGTCATTCACACACTGGATTGTGACAGATAGTTACTGCTTATTTCTATTATTACTGCACTATATTTTCTTATTTTTTCTGGTTTCTCCCCTTTAAGAGAACAGTGCCCATATAAATGGTGGGCACTTTGTGCAGCAATGACCCTTCTGAAATCCTTAAGCCCTGGCTGGTCATTCAAATTACCCATATTATATGCTTCCTGTCTAGGTCACATTTTAATAGAAATATACACTCACCGGCCACTTTATTAGGTACACCTGTCCAACTGCTCGTTAACACTTAATTTCTAATCAGCCAATCACATGGCGGCAACTCAGTGCATTTAGGCATGTAGACATGGTCAAGACAATCTCCTGCAGTTCAAACCGAGCATCAGTATGGGGAAGAAAGGTGATTTGAGTGCCTTTGAACGTGGCATGGTGTTGGTGCCAGAAGGGCTGGTCTGAGTATTTCAGAAACTGCTGATCTCCTGGATTTTCACGCACAACCATCTCTAGGTTTACAGAGAATGGTCCGAAAAAGAAAAAACATCCAGTGAGCGGCAGTCCTGTGGGCGAAATGCCTTGTTGATGCCAGAGTCAAAGGAGAATGGGCAGACTGGTTCGAGCTGATAGAAAGGCAACAGTGACTCAAATAGCCACCCGTTACAACCAAGGTAGGCAGAAGAGCATCTCTGAACGCACAGTACGGCGAACTTTGAGGCAGATGGGCTACAGCAGCAGAAGACCACACCGGGTGCCACTCCTTTCAGCTAAGAACAGGAAACTGAGGCTTCCAATTTGCCCAAGCTCATCGAAATTGGACAGTAGAAGATTGGAAAAACGTTGCCTGGTCTGATGAGTCTCGATTTCTGCTGCGACATTCGGATGTAGGGTCAGAATTGGCGTCAACAACATGAAAGCATGGATCCATCCTGCCTTGTATCAACGGTTCAGGCTGGTGGTGGTGGTGTCATGGTGTGGGGAATATTTTCTTGGCACTCTTTGGGCCCCTTGGTACCAATTGAGCATCGTTGCAACACCTTGTGGAATCTATGCCACGAAGTAATTGAGGCAGTTCTGAAGGCAAAAGGGGTCCAACCCGTTAACTAGCATGGTGTACCTAATAAAGTGGCCGGTGAGTGTAAATGCCTAGTCTATGCAATAAACATGTAAATAAATTCACCCGATGAGCTGGCTTTTGCACAAAACATTTTGTAATTTGTACAGTGTCATGCTGTTCATAATGTGCACTAAGCAAATGTGTCATGATGCTGCAACAGACATTTGGGGCATTACCCTTGAAGTTTATTTACGCATTTCAAATTTAGCAATTTCCATGAAAAGAAAAAAATAAATAAAAATAAACAAATTTGCCAATGTAAAGTTTACTGTCCTTTCGTGGATGCCTATGAGAAGTGGAGTCTGTACTCAGGCTTAGCACCTTTTTATAAATAAAAAAACAAAACTTTTCTTTAGCTGGGTCTTTCTATTAAAGATGTCTAAACAGAACACACATATCTTGTGAAGAAGTGCAATTTAATCAAGTGGTATATTTATATTAATAATATGTAAAAATGGATAAATTTATATAAATTTCTATGTAATTATTTGTATCCAATAACACTTATTTCTTATGTACATCATAACTTAAAGCAGGGGTGTCAAACTTGTTTTCACCGGGGGCCACATCATCCTCATGGTGGACCTTAAAGGGCCGACATAATTTTAAAACTGTATAAATGAAATGTCTCCTTAACAGTTAGAGTTCTTTACGGCGTTCACCGTGCGGGATCATTAACGTGACAGATGTATAGGGCAGGTCGTTACACACGTGGCGATACCAAATATGGGTACTTTACTGTCGATCTTTTTTCTGGCAATTGGCATTTGTAAAGGGGAAAAGGGTGATGTACGTGTTTTTATTTTATTTTTCGTGTTTGTGTTTTACTGTTCACCTTTTTTTTTTCTTTTTTTTTTTTTTTTACTTTTTCACCTTTTTTTTTACTTTCCATAGGGAAAATCATCTTTATAATAGAAATCAATACACAGCTTTCTGCTGTGTATTGCTCTCTATGGCAACTGACAATCATAATGCATGGTGACGTCACAGACAGCCCGGAAGGCAAACTTTACCTTCCGGGCAGTCTGTCACAAGGCAGGAGCTGCACGATTGTGCGGCTGCTGTCACCGACAGAGATGCAGGAGGAGATCACTCGTTCTGTGTCTTGCTTAGTTATCGCAACCGCGAGAACTAAGGGGTTAATTGCCCCCCCAGGAGTGATGTCCAGTCAGGGCCAATGTTGCGGCATGTCAGCTGTAATATACAGCTGACATACTGCGTCGATCGCGCGAACTCTGCTTAACAGTTCGCGCGATCCTCAGGACGTATGCATACGTCCAGGTGCGTTGACCCCCAAACCACCTGGACATATGCATACGTCCAAGGTCGTGAAGGGGTTAATAACAGCCAATTAATGAAATGTCAGCAGTGCTGACCACAACTAGTGGCACAGGGGCCACTAAACATCCAGTACATTTAACAACAATAATTATAAAAACAAAAAAAGAACTAATTATTTTTCATAGGCTGTGGTGTCAGGGCCTTCCCAGAGCTTGGCAGTCGGCAGGTAGTGTGAGGGAAAGACTGCACTTACTAGAGAGCAGAGGGAATGATTTTCTGGCCTGGCTCACCTGATTGCCTCTGTTCCCCGGGTGTCCCGGCGTTCGAGACTCAGGTCCCGGCCACAGAGATGGGAAGGAGACGGTGCGGTGACGGGAGGGCACACCACGAGGTACCGTGCGCGCCGTCTTGCTCCGCAGAAGACGGCGCCACGCAATGGAGGAGGGGCTATAGCAGCAGCGTAAATAAGCGCTGCAGCAGTCTTTTTGCGGCTCCCACTCAGTAAGGATTATCAAGTGAGAGCCGCAAATTGACCGCCGCTGTGCTTACTAAGTAAGCGCTGCGGCGGACATTTCGCGGCTTCTCACTTAGTAAGCGCTGCGGCGGCTGAACTCTGAAAAATGACCGGGCCGGATAACACAAGCCCGCGGGCTGGATGTGGCCCGCGGGCTTGTGTTTGACACCTGTGACTTAAAGTGAACCTCCAATTATAAACAGCTTTCAATAAATCAATACTTTAAGCATAGGTGAGAAACTTTGTAACATATCTTATTTTAGAAAAATTTCTCAACTTACACTCTTCTGCTTCTTCACATACACAGAGAAAAAAGAATGTCAAGCTCTTTTAACTTTATATACACTTATAAAGCACGGGGCTGGGGGTTTTATATCCCAGTGAAAGGAAAATTTAATAATTTTAATCCCTTTGGATTTTTGTAATTTCCCACTGACAAAGCCCTGAACATCTATAATTTTAAAAGGGTGGGTTTAAATTTTCAACTTTGAAGAAAAGAAGATCAAAAAAAAAACCCCGAAAATCACATTGTAAAAATTCAATAAAGTTATTTACTTTTTTCCCGGAGAAAACCCCTTTATATACCAAAAATTAAAGCCGAGTAAATTAAAGCAAAAAAAAATTTTTCTAAAAAAACCCCCGCTCGGCTTAAAACCGATTCACGGGTCGGCACCGGGGGCCCCCTGCGAGGGCCCCCGAGTGCTTACGGCACGCTTCAGTTATTTTGGGGCTCCCAGGGACCCGGGGGCCCCGGGCCCCTTGTCCCGGCCCCTTTAAACCTCATGCACCCCTTTCCGGGGCGCATATGGGTGAAGGTTTTGCCACTGGGGGGCAAAAAAGCGAGCGCTCTGTCCCTCCGCAGAAGGCCTCCGGGGGGCCCCGCAACTCCCGGCTGCCCCGGATTTTCCCGGGCACAGGCTGCTGTGCCCATCACCCCTGCGTGCGGGGGCCTGATGCCCATCACCCGCCTGTGCCGAGAAACCCGAGGAAAAACGGGGCGGGATTTCCGGACAGCGAAGGGGGCCGGAGCGGCGAGGGAGAGGGGGGAGCAGGGGGGAGCAGGTAAGTAAATTTTTTTTTTTATTTTTTTAAACTGCCTAAAACCTGCCTACAGCTGCCTTTTAACCCTCCTAAAACCCGGGCCCAAATACCTGCCTACAGTGCCTATACCTGCCTACAGCCCCTAAAACCTGCCCTTTTCCCTGCCCCCCAGCTGTCTATAAAAAAAAAAAAAAAAAAAAAATTTTTTTTTTTTTTTTTTTTTTTTTCTGCCCTATCCCTTTCCCCCTACACTCCCCTATACCTGCCTACCCCCGGGCCCCAAATCCCCCCTTTTTTGGGGGGGGCCTACAGCGGGCCTATCCCCGGGCCTACACCGGCCCCTAATACCTGCCCTATCCCGCCCCTCACGGGCCTAAACCTGCCCTATCCCTGCCTACAGCTGCCTATACCTGCCTACAGCCGACCCTAAAACCTCCCCTACAGCTCCCCTAACCTCCCCAAAAATTATTCGGCCTAAAAGCTGCCTTTTACTTGTCTACATCCGGCCCTAAAATCCTCCCCTACACTCCTAAACCTTCCCAAATTAACCTGCCTACCCCCGGGCCCTATACCTGCCTAAGCTGCCTAAAAAGCCGCCTATACCTGCCAACACTCCCTATCCCTTTTCCCTAAACCTGCCTCCCCAGTTTCCCCTATACCTGCCTATACCGCCTAAAAGCCTGCCCTATACCGGGCGTATGGGGCCATAAAACTTGCCTTTTAAACCTGCGTAGGGGGCCCTTTATACCTGCCTAAATCTGTTTAATGGAGCTTATACCCCTAAAACCTGCAAAATTGGGGCCATAAAATCGGCCCTTTAAAAACTGCCTAGGGGGCTTTAAATTTGAAATTTTTATTTGGTACCCAATTTTTTTTTAAATTTACCATAGCCGCTCCCATTTTTTACCCCTACCCTTATACTCGAGCCCATAATTTTTTTCCCGTTTTTTTTTGGGGGGGGGGGGGGGGGGGGGGGGGGGGGGGGGGGGGGAAAAAAAAAAAAGGGTAGGTGCCTGGGCTTATACCCCCGGTCGGCTTTTACCGGTATATAGGGTAAGTAATTAATCCCCTACCAACCATTAAGAGCCTGGCCCTACAAAACCCGTTAGACGCTCCTAATCAACTTGTTACCTCGCATTAAAGGGGCAGCTGTCCCCCAAATAAATCCAAATTTTTAAAAGACTCCCCGTCTACAGACTCAATTAAAAATCCCGAAATCAAAATCTCAAAAAACATAGGGCAAGACCCCAAAAAGCTTTCCCAAGGATGGGCCCGGGAAAAGATCATTTTACTCGCAAAAAAGCTGGGAATTTGGGTACAAAACCCCTTATAGGACGCTGGGTGAGGAACCCAAATGTTTGGGGCAATAGTAAAAAAAAAGGAAGAAAAAAAGAAATGAATGTCAATCGACAAACGATCTTTGGCAAAACCCTGCAAAATCCACCTTTGGGGTACCTTTTTTCAAGAAAGGTGAAGAACACCTAAAACCACCGGGGGGGGGAAATTGTTTTTTGATCTCAAAGGGAGCTGGGGGGCCCCAGTAAAAACCCTGGTAACAATTTCCCGTAATGGGTTTTAAAATTTTTGCAGTGCTCGGGAAAGGGCCCCCCAAATCCCAAGGGAAAGGGAAAATGTGGAGGGCCCCTCGAAGTTTGCTAAATAACACCTGGATGAATTTTGTGAGGATTGGGAAAGGTCAATGAACAAAAATTGAGCTCTTTGGCATTAACTCAATTCGCCATGTTTGGAGTGTCACGGATGCCCCTGTGACCCTCGTCCCGCTCACCCCTCTGCCCGTGCCACTAGTCACTTACCCGGCCACGCTCCTGTCCCATCCGTCTCAGTCCCTCGGCGCGCGCGTGCCGGCAGTGTGAAATTTAAAGAGACAGTGCACTAGTAATTGGCATATCCCGGGCACTGCTCCTATTTAAGTCCGGCCTCTTCCTGGCAGCTTTAGTGCTCATGCCTATCGAGAAAGCGTTCTAGAAAGTCTTGTCTTGTCTCCCGTGTGCCGAGCCCGCTTGCTTACGTTTACTGACCACGGATCTGTGCCGCCTGCCCGGACCTTCCTGCCTGTCCCCGACTACAAGCCTGTTTGCCTATTCTGTACCTCGCCTACCCTTGGCTGCCACCGCAAGCGAGTCCCGCCAGTGGAAGCGACCTGGTAGACTCCCGCCGCAGCAAGTCCATCCTGCTTTGCGGCAGGCTCTGGTGAAAAACCGGGACCTACTTAGATTCCGCTCCCTGGTGTGGGGTTCCACCATCGCTTGCGGTGGTCCAGCGGATCCACTACCAGACCGTTACAGTAAGATCCGGCCATGGATCCCGCCAAGGTGCCACTACCCAGCCTGGCGGATCTAACGACCGTTTTTTGCCCGCCAGTCACAGCAACTTGGTCACCAGGCGCAGCAACTGAACCACTGTCCACCATGTTGCAGCAATTTCGTCACCACGCCCAGCAAACAGCAACCTTCACCATCTCCTGGGGTTGTCCCTGCCTCTGCGGTTCCTCTAGCTCTGGGGGGCCCCAAGCTACGGCTGTCGATCCCGTCCAAGTTCGACGGAGATCCAAAACTCTGCAGAGGGTTCATCACCCAATGTTCTATGCACGTGGAGCTGATGGCCGACCAGTTCCTGTCAGGACGTGCGAAAGTGTCTTTCGTGGTGAGCCTGCTCTCCGGGAAGGCCCTGGCATGGGCTACACCTCTGTGGGACAGGAACGATCCGGTGACGGCAGACCTACAGTCGTTCCTCAATTAATTCCCGCAGTGTGTTTGAGGAACCAGCTCGTGCATCCTCCGCCGAGACAGCCCTCCTAAATCTACGCCAAGGGGATTTGTCCGTGGGAGACTACGCAGTGCAATTCCGCACCTTAGCCTCAGAACTGTCATGGAACGAGGCCGCTCTGTGCGCCACCTTCAAGAAAGGGCTCTCAAGCCATGTTAAGGATGTATTGGCTGCAAGAGACATCCCTACTTCCCTCAGTGATTTTGATCCGGTTTGGCCCCCCATTGATGTGCGCTTCATTGAACGGGACGAGGAACTTCGGCTAGAGCCTCAGTTAGCCCAACCTCGCTGGTTTCCTCGCCTGGCACCGGTGTTCCAGAGGCCTCCCGCGCCACAGTCGCCAACGCCCACCGAGGTGCCCATGCAGATTGATCGGCCTCATCTCACAGAGCAAGAGTTGGCCCAGCATCAGCAAAGGAATTTGTGTCTCTACTGTGGCAGCCCAGAGCATTACCAGAGGAGTTGTCCCAAATGTCCCAAGCATGCGGTAAACTCCCGCACCTAGGTTCTTGGGAGAGGCATTCCTAGGTGAAAAACTCCTCCTCTCCACGCCTGTTGATGCCTGTGCAGTCTGTCTGAAGCTGGAATCTCTTGCAAGCCCCGGGCGTTTCTGGATTCGGGCTCAGCTGGAACTTTACTCCATCTGTCCCCCTGGTGAAGCAGTACTGTCTACCGGTGGTCCGCCTAGAGAAACCTCTTGTAATCTCTTCTGTCAGGGGGAGCTGCTTAGCGACACCATCCAGTTTGTCACCAAGCCACATGGGGGCGCTACATAAGGAAGAGATCTCCTTCTACGTGTTACCTCGCTCCACGTCGGCGGTCCTCCTCGGCTTCCATGGCTGCGGCTCCACTCTCCTACGCTGGACTGGACCCCTGAGAAGTTACTCGTTGGGATCCCAACTATCGGGGGCGTTGTTTGGTGGCGCCTCGCCCGGTGCTTTCCTACTCCCGCTCGACCCTGCGTGAGCCGCTACCCGGTCTGCCGCCCCAGAGTATCTGGAGTACGCTGATGTGCTCTCTGAGAAACAAGCCGAAAGTCTTCCTCCACATCGTCCTTACGACTGCCCGATTGACTTACTGCTGTACCAAATTCCTCCTTGGGGCAGAGTCTACCCCTTATCTGTTCCAGAGACACAAGCCATGTCGGAGTACACCCGGGAGAATCTCCAGAAGGGGTTAATTTGAAAGTCCTCTTCTCCCTCGGGTGCGGGGTTTTCTTTTTCGTAGAAAAGAAGGACGGTTCCTTACGGCCCGAAATAACTACTGGTCTGAACAAGATTGCGGTGAAGAACCGGTACCCTCTGCCGTTGATCACGGAGTTATTTGACCATCTGCGGGGCGCAAGAATCTTCTCCAAGCTGGATTTGAGAGGGGCCTATAATTTGGCCCGAATCCGCAAGGGCGATGAATGGAAGACGGCCTTCAACACCAGAGACGGGCACTTTGAGTATCTGGTAATGCCATTCGACTGTGTTTAAAGTCCCTGCCGTCTTCCAGGGGCTCGTGAATGACATCTTCAGAACCTTCTCTTTCACCTGTGTAGTGGTCTACCTGGACGATATATTGGTGTACCTCCTGACCTCGAAAAACCCACCGCAGCCATGTCCATCAGGGGTTGAGTCGTCCCCCGAGATAACCATCTGTATGCCAAGCTGGGGAAGTGCTTCTTCCACCAAACCAGCCTTCCGTTTCTGGGATACACCAAGGCCTACGGATGGATCCAGTGAAACTGTCGGCCGTGTTGCAATTGCCATGCCCAGTCAGCCTGCGAGCCATACAACGCTTCCTGGGGTTCTGCAACTACTATCGCAAATTTATTCCTCACTTTTCTACACTAGTAGCTCTGATAGTGGCGCTTACAAAGAAACAAACCTAACCCCGCGTAGCTGGGCCCTCCGAAACTGAGGAGGCATTCCTCTAAGCTCCCAAATCCTGCCTTTGCCACTGCATCTATCCTATCATGGCCGGATCCCGCGAAACCCTTTACGTTGGAAGTGAATGCCTCGTCTGTGGGGGTCGGAGCAGTTCTCACGCAAAAAGGGCCCATGGGCAAGACAGTAACGTGTGGCTTCTTTTCCAAGACATTCTCACCGGCCGAGAGGAACTACGCGATTGGCGACCGGGAGCTACTAGCTATCAAGCTGGCTTTGGAGGAATGGCGTTATCTGTTGGAAGGTGCCTGCCATCCTATCCGCATTTATTCGGATTACAAAAACCTCCAATACCTCCAGACGGCTCAGCGACTTAACCCACGCCAGGCTAGGTGGTCGCTCTTTTTCTCCTGGTTCGACTTCCAGATCCACTTCCGGCCCGCGGAGAAGAACGTGAAGGCTGATGCTCTCTTCCGTGCCTCCGACGTGGTGGGTGAAGAGTCTGCTGCAGAGCACATAATTCCCCCAGAATGTCTGATCTCGGCTGCTCCAGTTGACCTCCGGAAGGTTCCCCCGGGGAAGACCTACGTAAGCCCTGCTCTCCGCAGACGTATCTTGAAATGGGACATTGCTCCTTGGTGGCCGTCATCCCCGCGCCCGAAAAACATTCCCCCTGATATTTCCCGTTCTATTGGTGGCCATACCTTGTTAAAGATGTCAAAGGGCTTTGTTTAGTCTTGTAACTCCTGTGCCCGCAACAAGACGCCTCCTCACAAGCCAGCAGGCCTACTACATCCACTACCCATCCCTACTCCACCATGGACTCATATAGCTATGGACTTTGTAACCGATCTCCCTCTTTCGGCTGGCAACACCATTGTCCGGGTGATCACAGATCGGTTTTCCAAGATGGCGCATTTTGTCATGCTGCCTGGCCTGCTGTCTGCCCCTCGCCTGGCAGAGCTATTTTTTCATCATGTTTTTCGTCTGCATGGGCTCCCTCAGAAGATCATTTCGGATCGAGGGGTCCAGTTTGGCGGGCTTTGTGTTCCCAACTCCAGGTGAAGCTTGACTTCTCTTCCGCTTACCACCCTCAGACGAATGGCCAGGTGGAGAGGATCAACCAGGATTTGGGTTTTACCTACGTCACTTCGTCTCTGCACGCCAAGATGACTGGTCCAACTTACTGCCGTGGGTGGAATTCTCTTACAATTCCCTAGATTCGGAGTCCACGGGGGCTTCCCTCTTCTACATCGTATACGGTCTGCATCCCCGCCCACCTCTCCCTTTGGCATCTCCATCCGAAGTTCCGTCGGCAGACGCACTGGCCCAGGACATGAAGACCATCTGGTCCCAGACCCGCCAGTCTCTGCTCCGTGCTTCCGAGCGCATGAAGGCTCAAGCTGATAAAAGAAGTCCTCCTCCTGTCTTCTCCCCAGATGACAAGGTGTGGCTGTCGGCCAAATATGTCAGTCTCAAGATGCCTTCCTACAAACTGGGGCCCCGCTTCCTGGGACCCTTTGAGGTTCTTACTCGCATTAACCCGGTCTCCTACAAACTCTGGCTCCCTCCTACCATGCGAATTCCCAACTCCTTTCATGTCTCACTACTAAAGCCTCTAGTCCTGAATCGTTTCTCCCGGAAGGCAGTCCCTCCTTCGTCTGTGGCGGATGCCTCTAATGTCTTCGTGATCAAGGAAATCCTAGTTATGAGAAGGACTAGAGGAAAATGTTTCTTTCTTGTGGACTGGAAGGGATTTGGCCCCGAAGAGAGGTCTTGGGAGCCGGAGGAGAATATCCTGGACCGCAGCGTTATTCAGAAATTCCTCCTCTCTAAAAAGAAGGGGCGGGGGCAAGGAGGAGGTACTGTCATGGATGCCCCTGCGACACTCGTCCCGGGTCGCGGGCGCTTCCGTGCCCCGACTCTGAGCGGCACCCCGTCCCGCACCTTGGGTCCGGGGTCCGCTCACCCCTCTGCCCGTGCCACTAGTCACTTACCCGGCCATGCTCCTGTCCCATCCGTCTCAGTCCCTCGGCGCCAATTGGCCATTACCGGGCACTGCTGTGTCTTTTTGGCACATTTTTGTTTGCAGAAATGCACAGCATTATATTTGCAATGTATTTCTGCAAAAAACAAACCCAAAAAGGTGCAAAAAACGCGCAAAAAAAGTCAGGCGCTTTCAGTCGTTATTTTTCAGCGTTTTTAGAAAACAAAAAATGCTGAAAAAAACGGCCATTTTTGTGTGCAGTGGAGACATAGCCTAAGGCTATGACAATGAGTTACTGTTGGAATTTTAAGCAGATTCGGTATTTACAATCTGCAAAAATCTGACAGTAAATCATCACCTCAGTAAAAAAATCCTGGATATAGTCTATACAGCTCTGATTTTCTGAGGTCAGATTATAAATCCAAAATTGGTTCAAAACATTTGGAGCATGTTCTATTTTCTGTCGTATTTCACTTGAAAACGTTGATAATGTTTTCATTATTCTGTCCACAGACCTGTGTGAGGGCTTCCTTCTTATGAGGTTCAAAAGATTATCATCATTTTTGGTGGATGTGAGGTGACAAAAATATGGAATTTTTCCATTTTGTTTTTATTCATCACTATATTTTAATAGATCAGACTTTTACAGACACAGCTATAACAATTATGTTTACATTTTACTGTTGTTTTGCTTTTTATATATGATAAAATGGAAAAAAAGGAATTTTGAACTGCAATTTTATTTAACTTTTATCATTTAAAAAAAAAATCACAGAAAAATGGGACATTATTTACTCACAACACAAGGCAATATTTACAACTCAATGGCTGGAAAATAGACTAAACCCAATAGGAGGCCATATAAGCCCCAGTGCTATGTGGGAGAAATATAACAGGCGCAGATACCTAATAAGCAGTAGCTCACACACCCATCCACTAGGAGGGCAACTGAAGTACCAGTTCAAATCGGTATGTAAAAATCCCACACTATCATACGAGGGAGACTGCACAAATACAAAAATACCGATAAGACAACCAATCACACGCCTTCTGTGTATTAGAGGTGAGGTTTCTAGTATTCTAAGTGCATATAGATAAGGCGATAACTTATTCAGTTATGTGTGGTACACCATGCTGGCTTACAACATATGATGTCTCTACTATTTGATTGGTCGGACCGCACAGCACATTTCAGGTGTCCAACACACAATACTGACAACCTCTACGCCCCAGTATTTAGGGCAAAAAATTACATACTGGAAAAATTATCAAACATGAGGTATTAGTTGATACAGTGGCCACTACAAGGCCTTGCCAAAGTATTCGGCCCCCTTGAACTCGTCTACCTTTTACCACATTTCAGGCTTCAAACATAAAGAAATAACATTGTGTGGGACACAATTGTGAAGTGGAACGAAATTTATTGTATTTTAAACTGTTGTAAAAATAAAAAACTGAAAAGGGGGGGCGCGTGCAAAATTATTCGGCCCCCTTAAGTTAATACTTTGTAGCGCCACCTTTTGCTGTGATTACAGCTGCAAGTCGCTTGGGGTATGTCTCTATCAGCTTTGGAAGAGTGAAGAAATCAGGCGAAAATCGCCTGATTTCTTCCCTCTTCTACTACTTTCTATGGCTAACACGGTACAACATTATACTTCTATCAGCTTTGCACATCAAGAGACTGAAATTCTTGCCCATTCTTCCTTGGCACACAGCTGGAGCTCAGGGAGGTTGGATGAAGAGCGTTTGTGAACAGCAGTTTTCAGCTCTTTCCACAGATTCTCGATTGTATTCAGGTCTGGACTGTGACTTGGCCATTCTAACACCTGGATACGTTTATTTGTGAACCATTCCATTGTAGATTTTGCTTTATGTTTGGGATCATTGTCTTGTTGGAGGATAAATCTTTGTCCCAGTCTCAGGTCTTTTGCAGACTCCAACAGGTGTTCTTCCAGAATGGTCCTGTATTTGGCTCCATCCATCTTCCCATCAATTTTAACCATCTTCCCTGTCCCTGCTGAAGAAAAGCAAGCCCAAACCAAGATGCAGCCACCACCATGTTTGACAGTGGGGATGATGTGTTCAGGGTGATGAGCTGTGTTGCTTTTACGCCAAACATATTGTTTTGTATTGTGGCCAAAAAGTTGGATTTTGGTTTCATCTGACCAGAGCACCTTCTTCCACATGTTTGGGGTCTCCCAGGTGGCTTGTGGCAAACTTTAAACAAGAGTTTTTATGGATATCTTTGAGAAATGGCTTTCTTCTTACCACTTTTCCATAAAGGCCAGATTTGTGCAGTGTTCGACTTCAGCTGTAGATCTCTGCAGTTCATCCAGAGTGATCATGGGCCTCTTGGCTGCATCTCTGATCAGTCTTCTCCTTGTTTGAGATGAAAGTTTAGAGGGACAGTCGGGTCTTGGTAGATTTACAGTGGTCTGATACTCCTTCCATTTCAATATGATCGCTTGCACAGTGCTCATTGGGATGTTTAAAGTTTGAGAAATCTTTTTGTATCCAAATCTGGCTTTAAACTTCTCCACAACATTATCACGGACCTTCCTGGTGTGTTCCTTGGTCTTCATGATGCTCTCTGCGCTTTCAACAGAACCCTGAGACTATCACAGAGCAGGTGCCTTTATACGGAGACTTGATTACACACAGGTGAATTATATTTATCATCATCAGTCATTTAGGACAACATTGGATCATTCAGAGATCCTCACTGAACTTCTGGAGTGAGTTTGCTGCACTGAATGTAGAGGGGCCGAATAATATTGCACGCCCCACTTTTCAGCTTTTTTTTTTTTTTTTTACAAAAGTTTTATACATCCAATAAATTTCGTTCCACTTCACAATTGTGTCCCAATTGTTGTTGATTCTTCACAAAAAAATTTAAATTTAATATCTTTATGTTTGAAGCCTGAAATGTGGCAAAAGGTTGAAAACTTCAAGGAGGCCGAATACTTTCGCAAGGTACTGTATATTCACAAGCTCAAAGGCGTGTGAGTGATTGTCTTATTGGTATTTTTGGATTTTTGCAGTCTTCCCTTGTATGATATTGTGGCTTTTTTGCATGCTGGTGTGAACTTGTACTTATCCAATGTGCATATTTTTATAATTCAGTTGTCCCTCTAGTGGATGGGTGTGTGAACTAGTGCTCATTAGTAGTGATGAGCGATTACGTTGACTATCGTATGGGCTCGAAGCGTTTATCGGCAATTATCAATAAGAATCCGATAGTCGATAATAATTTTTCCCGGATGCCATTAAAGTCTATGGGAGAGGAAAAACCCCCTTTTTTTCTTACACCCAAACAGGGATGTAGAAGCTGGAATTAAATCCACAAACAGTCAAATGGATACGTGTACATTTAGGCAACACACTTTGGTTATAAAAGCCACAGAAAAAAACTAAGACCAAATTACTATCCTGTTTGTACCACAGAACCCCAAACCGCAGGCCCCCCAAATTTAAAAGTTTCCGAAGTCAGTATAATTTGAACTATTCAATTTAATATCCCTGTCCCGGAACGCAGCATGAGCCCCAAAAACCGCATGACCCCAGATTAAAAAATGCCGGAAAAAAGGGTTTTTTCCCCCATTTTAGTTGAACTGGACATTAACTATATCTGCCTGTACCGCGTAGACCCTTAAATTCTGACCCAAATTAAAAAAATGGGGAAAAGGGAGTCTTTCAACACCCTTTTTGTTGAACTGGGCATTGACTATACCTGTTCGTACCCCAATGACCATTAAATGTCTGACCACAGATTAAAAAGTGCTGGGGAAAAGGAGTCTTTGAACCACCATTTTAGTTGAACTGGACTTTTCTATACCTGTCCGGACCGCAGTATGACCATTAAAACCTTTGACCCCCAAATTAAAAAGTGCCGGAAAAGGAATCTTTGAACCACCATTTTAGGACTGGGGCTTAACTATATCTGTCCTGTACCCCCATATGACCATTTAAACCTGTCGACCTACAGATTAAAAAATGCTGGGAAAAAGGAGTCTTTCAACCCCCATTTTAGTTGAAAGGGCTTGTAATCTGTCCGTACCGCAGAAGACCATTTAAATGTCTGACCCCCCAAATTAAAAAGTGCAAGAAAAAAAAAGTCTTTCAAACCCCCCATTTTTTTTACGGACATTGACTATTCCCGTTTTGGGGCCCCACATGAGCCCCAAAACCCGCATGACTCCCACATTTAAAAAGTTCCGTGAAAAGGAGTATTTCAACCACAATTTTTGTTTATGGAAAGACTTAAACTGTCCTGGGGGACAGATGACCCCAAACCTGCATGACCCCAGATTAAAAAAGTGCCGGAAAAAGGAGTCTGTCAACCACCATTTTAGTGAACTGGACATTGACTATACCTGTCCTGTACCACAGCATGACCCCTAAACCTGTTTGACCACCAGATCTCAAAGTGGACTACGCTATTTTGATACAGCTGACCTGTCATTTAGTATATTTTTTGGTAAATTGATATTTGTTTACAGAATTTATTTAGGGAAGTTTTATTTATAGATTTTACATTATTATCATTTTGCTTTTTTTCAAGTGTGATAACTACAAACATACACCCCTCCCTGCAGTTTTTAATGGTATTTTTTTACATGTGTATATGTGTTAATTTGTCTGCTCAACACATAAGAAATAAAAATGTACTAATCATCCCCAAAACACTTCTTAGTTGAGAAAGTATTTGCCCCTCCTGGCTTCTAGGTGATTCAGCCTATCAATTCAATGGTGTCATTTTTTCCCCAAATCCTTTCTTCAGTGATTAGGGAAGAATCACTGGAGATCAATGATGCGACCCCATAGTGACTCCAGCCCCAGAAAATTTTAAGCCTCAAATTGTGCATTTGTGGACAGCCTGGGGCCCTTTTTGACACTTACTTAACCTCACAGAATTCACCTTTTTCAAATCTGATTTTTTAGAGAAATTTGCAAGCGCTCCTGATTGCCCCTAACGGTGAAAGCCCAGTGCTGCTGTCAGGCCATCTGTTATCACGGAGGTCCAGCTGCCAGGGCCAGACTTCAGTGGTGCGGTGAGAGGCCCATGCTAGCATCTGTCATCTGTTAAACACGAGGTTCAGCTGCCGGGCTGAGTTACCTGGGTGCGGTGAGAGCCAGGCTGGCGTCCGTCAAGCACTATTAACATGGGTAAAACTGTCCTTATGACGCAGCAACGAAAACAGTCGTGCTGAAGCAGTGTGAGGGAAGCGGAAGTGTGAGGTAATGATCTCCAGCCTTCCACAGTACACAGTCAAGACCTGGGTAGCGCTTGCCCCTCGTATGTGTGCGGACCAATTGAGCTTCACTTGGAATACTGGTGGATTAACGCTCTGTTCCACCCAGGTTCTATTTTTGGCATTCTTTTCTCATTTTACTCAACGTTCTGGACGAATTGTCTCTGTATTTGTTCTCTGGTCCGTGCTCCCATACTTCCATGTCCTCTGAATAACCTACATATGGTCAAGTCTTCCTGTACCTCCCTTGTACAATTCAGAGGAATTTTTTTACCAGCTATTTTGTACATGCAAGTTTTTTAGTAGTTTAATTCTAGAAAACAATTTTTAAAATAGGATGGAATCCCACCATGTCTTTGTTTCTTTTTTTTAATTATATTAAATGGTGGAGTATGTCTATAAGGGAATTGCTAGCTATGTAAAGATCTTGCAAAAACAAGTCATTTTGCCAAATATGTGTCCATTAACAGTTCTCCTACCTATTCATGATTTCTGACAGCACCATCACTCCTTGAGCACTCTTGACATTGTGAAGAACAAATGTCTGTTACGAAACAAACATTTTTTTTAATAGGACCTGTAGTATAGCTGCATGTCACAGGCAAAATGCCACCAAAAATTTCAAAACATGACCCTTGAGCCACTTTTGGACAATTGTGAAGAACAAATGTCTGTTAGAAAAATAAAAATGTTTTATATTGGACCCCGTCAGCTATAGCTGATTGTCCCAGCAAAATGGCCACAAAAATTCCAAAAACAATGTCCATTGAAGCCACTTTTTGACAATTGTGAAAGAACAAATGTCTTTTCAGAAAGAAATTTTTTTTCATAATAGGACTGTAGTATTGCTGCATTTCTTAGCAGCATGCCAAAAAATTTTAAAAACTGACTTCTCAGCAACTGTTTAAACAATTGTGATGGAGAAATGCCACTTAAAAGCCACATTTTCTGTTCCAAAGGAACATATTAACTGTATCTCACAGCCACATGACCTCAAAAACCATTGACAATGCGAAAACTCTAAACATATAAAATGAGTAAATGGAATACGGTGTGTGTCATGAACCTTGCTGTCTTTACAGTCGCCTCCCAGCAAAACCATCAAAATGAACTGTTGGGAAAAAAGAATAAAAATTGCGTTAAAAATGATATTTTAAAAAAAGTTTTTCAAGAGGAACCATCATTCTTTCTGTTTGAAGAGGAATGTTAAGTAAGACCGGCAACTAATCGGTGACCTCGGCAATCTGGGGCCTACATAAATCAATAGATCCATGCTGATTCATTTTGATGAAAGTCAAAACGATCCACATTATTGTGGAAAAGCACGATGCGTTTGTCCGTAATGACTCCTCCACTGTGCTGAAGGTCCGCTCAGATATGACGCTGGCTGCTGGGCAGCGACAACACCTCTATGGCGTGGTCGAGCGAGCCGGCCATTCCGTCCAGTTTGATACCCATAAGCCTAATGGGTCCGGAACAACATCCAAAAACATCGGGTGTTGAGACTCAGATTATTCCGTAGCCAACCATGATGTTAAGCTGGTCACTGTGTCTTGGATGTTGCCCTGCATTGCAATGCATTGGTGGGTTGGGTAAATAAAGATTGGCCAGAGGTTCTCCCATTAGGCTTCTGCCAACCTTGCTTTGCTGCTGCGCCTCTACGGCAAACTTAGCACTATAACTGCTGTAACGTCGCTGACGATGTTTCCACCGTGACATTGAGGAACTGGTGAAGCAGATTCAACAGATGCTCCATGTTGAGCAATCAGGCAAGGTCTCCATTTCTGCCATTTTACTCTCTATTTGGGTGGGTGAAGGAAAGTGCTGAGTTTTGTTTTGTAAACCTGGGAATCCAGGAGGGTGGCCACCCAGTAACTGTTTTTTCATTTTGATGGCCTTCATTGCGAGGATCATGTTGTGAGAAATGGAGCATCCAAGCATTCATGTGAAGAGATGAGAGCCTTGAATTCCCAAGCCTCTGGTCGAGGGGCAACTATCAAACTGAAACTTCCTCTCTTCCTCTCCGCCTCAAATTCTCGCCAACCTCTTTCCAATGCAGGGAACGTCGGTAACTTCGGTGTCTAGGAATACCTCCTCCTCCTCCACCTTCCGGCACACAGCTTCAACACGCCCTGACTTGCCTAAGATGATGCACCCTGAGAGCTGATGCGCCGCCTTGCACTACCTGACCTCGAACTCACTGCCTAATGAAGACCGATTGAAATAGTGAAACTGTCGGCCTTGTGATTCGACGGAGAGAAAAGGGGGGGCTCCATGTCCGCATCTGTGTCCCGTCTCCTTCCTCCCGATGCTTGGCGTGACCCTGTTGTTTTCAGAGTGTCCCCAACGATCGATCCATAACTAAGATCACCACAATTCTCATGATGACAAGGGCATTGACCCGCACAGACCATTTGTAGCTTCTTCAAAACTGGCAAGGATGGTGCATAGCTCTTTCCACCTGCTTTCACTCTCGGTGGCTCAACACCACCAAGTCCGCACCCGCTGCTTGTCCATGCCATGTGTCACTTCGTACTCTAATGGCAAATGCGCTGCTGTGCCAACCAATCGCTGTAGCATGTGGAGGTGGAATTCCAGCGTGGTTCCACGTCAATAATGAGAAACGGTTGACGGGGAGTCCGAGCTGATGCTGCAACACAGGCCAGGCGGGACGAAGCAGGGTGCGAACGGCGGAAGTGCAAACCCCCCCTTTTAAAAAAGACTTCAGAGCCTTCCTCATCAGGCAGATCCAACCCGGTAGCTCTATTAGAAATTTCTGGAACGACAAGGTTCATGACATGAGCCACGGGCAAGGATTTGCTCCAAGCCCTACCGACTTAAGGGCGGCCAGCAGATTTCGCCTTTTTAACCGCAACACCAGCGCTCGGTCCTTCGTTGCGGAGAGCCGTCCACAGCTCCTGTACCTTTGTGTGGACGGTCCCTCCAAGACCAGATATTTTCAACATGGGCAGGTTTCCTGGCGACGAGATGTCCACCAGAGGCACCTTGGGGGAAAGAAACCCTTTCACCATCCTGCGGGTTTGAAGAGCGTGCGCCGAGCCCTGATAGCCACCGTCACCCCCCAGGACAACCACCCAGCCACCCAGTGACTGTCACAGAGATAAGTAGCGGCTTGGCCGTGCTTACAGTCCATGTGTCTGTGGTCAAGATGGACTTTTCCCCGCCACAGATGCAGACAACGCCTTGAAATTTAGAATACACATGGATGGCCAGGGCAGGGACGGCGTTTTTCTGTTGCAAATAAATGCCTTCCTCAGCATCTGGTATTGGTTGGCAGGCAAGGTCCATGATGTGTTTGGAACCCATCTTTGACCCCACCCAGACGGAAATGCAACAATTCCAAGTCCAAAAGCTGGCAAGCCGACATTCAGGCTTTTGGCTTGGTGATGGTTGCGTTAAAGATGTTTCTCTGCTCCCAAACCTGGAAGGACAGAAGCTGCTTGCTAGACTGGCCCGCTGTACGGCGTGCATGTCGTCAATCTTGCGGAAGGAGAAGGGTAGATGGGTCTCTGGTGGTGCTGGTGGTACTCGGGCGAAGCGGTGGAGGCTGAAACATGAGTCTTATCCCCTGATCCATTACTCTGAGATACTGTGCAGCTTAGGGATGCCTTGGTGGTGCTGAGAGGAGGACCGAGACAGAGGGTGTGACATTGGTTGGAGGCCGGCGTCGGTCTGGCCTTTTTGGCCCAAGGTTGCCTCCATTCAACTCATGCATTCGCTGCATGTGACTCGACAAGGTGGTGGTGGTTAAACACTAAGGTTCTTGCCTCTACTTATGCGTTTTACTGCAAAGGCGGCATATGACATTCGCTGTGGTGAATCAGAGGCTTTCTCAAAGAAAGGCCCAGGCTTGGAGGGGTCCCCCCCTGGACCTTTTGACGGCGATAAGCGAGGAGCCGTGAGTTTTCCCGCTGTACCGTTTGCTGGCGGAATATATTCAGTGGGCTTCAGCGACCGCGCTCCTCCCTTTTTGAGGCCGGACCCGTAGACTGACACTTACCCCATCGTCTTCCCTGCCTCGTCAGTGATGAATCGCTCGCAAGCAAATTTCTGCTGAAAATACCACGTAGGATACGCAATGTCGACAATCATCATCATCACACAGTGACGTCGACTCCTGACATTTCCTGCATCCAGAGCTGCGGCTACAAGCAAGAGAGAACGGCAAGGCTTGCCGACCGCCCAGGATTTTTGCCGATTGACCCGGACTTCCTTCTCCTCCTCTGATGGCATCAGTAACCTGGGCGTCTGAGCAGAGAATATCATCCTCTTTTGGCCCTCTTGAACTTTTAAACATGCTTCTGACCTCCAACCGCATTTGTCCATCAAAGAGGTCTTCAGATTATCCACAGTGGGTGGGTACACACGAGTGACATTTGGGCTCGCTTCATGTTGGATGGATTGCTGATGATGCTGATGATGACATTTGTGGCCGGTGACTGGATGAACAGGAGGTAAGACTGCTGGATGCAGGTTGCAATTAACCACTGAAGAAACTTATTGGCGACACTGTTCGTTACTGAGATTCACAGGGCCCTGACCCACGATGACAGGCCTGGACGGTCCCTACAACTGACGATCCGATGGGCAGTGCGAGTTGTCCGCCAGTGCACTTGAAAGGAGCACCTTCTCATCGTACCTTCTACCCCTCTATGCTCGCTTACCCACCTGAATTTCGCTCCATGTTCAGAAATAATAAAAATTTGAGAAGGTATGGAAGAGTTTATGGAAAGTCTCATATAAAAGTTCGGCAAATCACAGCTATTTCGTCAAATCCCTCAAAACAAAACAAAATTGCTGGATCAAAATTTAACTGCAGGTGATCTATCAACAAAGCTGGCCTGCGCCAAAGTGAAAAAAAAACATGTATAAGAAATGTATACGGGATAATAAAAGGTATTTTTTCGGCACCTATCAATTTCACCTTGGTGACTACAAATTGCTTGTATTCAAATTTAACTGCAAAGTAGATCTATCACAATAAAGCTTGACTGACCAAAAGTTGAAAAAAAACACCTGTCCTGAAATGTATAACGGGATAATAAAAGGAATTTTTTGGCACCTATCAATTCACCTGTGGGTGACTACTAAATTGCTTGTAATCAAAATTAACTCTGCAAAGTACTTTATGAACAAAGCTTGACTGACCAAAAGTGAAAAAAACACCTGTCTTGAAATGTATACCGGGATAATAAAAGGATTTTTTTTGGCACCTTATCAATTCCCACGCTGGGTGGACTACAAATTGCTGTATCCAAATTTAACTGCAAAGTAGATCTATCACCAAAGCTTGACTGACCAAAAGTGAAAAAACACCTGTTCTGAAAATGTAATACGGGATAATAAAAGGTATTTTTTTGGCACCTATCAATTCACCTTTGGTGTCTAACTAAAATTGCTGAATTCAATTATAACTGCAAAGTAGCTCTATGACCAAAGCTTTACTGACCACAAGTGAAAAAAACACATGTCTGAAATGTATACGGATAATAAAAGGTATTTTTCGGCACCTATCTAACCTTGGTGACTACAAAATTGCGCTGTTTTTCAAATTTAACTGCAAAGTAGATCCTATCACAAGCTTGGCTGACCAACAGTGAACAAAAACACCTGTCTGAATGTATACGGTAAATAAAAAGGTATTTTTGTCACCTGTGGTGACTACAAAATTGATTGCTGTATTAAATTTAACTGCACAGGTGGCTAAATCAACAAAGCTGGACTGGGCAAAATTGAAAAAGAACACCTATCTGAAATGTATACTGATAATAAAAGATGGAGTTTTGCACCTAACAAAGAGAACTGCAGTTTACTAGAAAAGATCTGTAATCCTAATATAAGGCAATGCAATGTCTAAACAAGTTTGGTCTGTACAATATCCATATCCTATAGAGCTTGTCTGTGTTCAGCCGCGATCCTCTCTCCCCCCCCGCCCCCCCGCTACTTACCCCGTGACTTTACAGCGGTAAGATGCTCCATTTAAAAATTCACTTCCTAACTACCTAAATCTGCAAATCTCTGATCTAACTTCTAAGGACACAGCTAAAAGTAGAGCTGTCTCTGTGAAAAAATAAATAAATTCACTGAGCTGTTTGCTGAGCTGTTTTGACAGAGCAGAGAGCAACGTCCCCTACTACTGCCCATGAGACCGCTGAAACACAATGATCATGAACAGGAAGCTGTTTTCTATAAAAACGAGGTTCATGTGATTTTCCAGCCTACTCGCAACATACACACCAGTCATGACGTCGCACACACAACTCCACCCTGCTCTATTCTGTAAGGCTGAATTGCTGGCCGCCAAAATTACAGGGAAGCGCCGAAAAATGGCGCGATATTAATAGATTATGCACATATTTAACCTAAATTTATTGCTGATCTAAAAAATCCGATCAACGTAAATACCGTGCCGATTTCAACTTTGTCGATAATAATCGCTCAACACTAATGATGATAAGTGGCAAATAAGGACAATTATCCCATACTTAGCACAAAAACATACAGAATTGTACAAAAAAAAAGGATATAATCAAAAACAAAACAATACGCTAAAATCACTAAATGGAATGATAAAACCACTAAGAAATCACCTATAGATGCGTATTGAGACATCGGCATCTCTTTATTGGGACTCATTTAATATGTAAATGATAAAACTGTAATATCTATTTCCCACTGTAATCTGTGCCACCTATTGTATTTAAAATGTCAGATTGATGGGACCCACAATGATTCTATTTAAAAAAGAGAAGACATGAATAGTTATTTTTCACTGAAAAAACTAGAAGGAACAGACCTGTTCTAAAGAACAAAGGCAAGTCCAGATGCTGACACTGAGCTACACAAAGTCAAAATATGCAGATATATTTTACCTTTTTGGGCGTTAATGAATAATATCAAATTGTTGACTTGGATGCAGTCTGGTCTCTAAAGAGTATGTTTCCTCAATGGGCCGCTGCTACTGTTCAAGCTCAAGGCATAAATAGACAAGTAAAAGTTGTCAATGTCCACTGATTAAACAAACAACAACGTAACACTCAAGCAGGAGCGAAAATAAAACACATTGAAACAGACTTTGTTCAGCAGAAAATATTGCTGTCGGAAATGTCCTTGACTTTAGACACATGGTAATTTACAGAAATGTGACTGAGATTGTAGGAGGAACAGAACATTTCTCTATATATTTCATCACTCTTGTTACTGCTTTTACTTCACTCACCATACTCACTGCTGCAGGGATTCATTGATGTATTTATTTTGTGTTATTTGCAGTCTTTCTTTTGTTCTCCAACTATATTTAATGCTATAATAGATTTTTTTTACTTTATGCTAAAACTATAATTTATATAAGCTTTATGTCACATATAAATGTACACCCTAAAATACCTTAAAGTGATCAAGCTGCCATCTGGTAAAACCAATGACATCATGGCGGATTCTTAGCGACATCAAAATGTACCTTTTCTTTTTTTATGGCAAAAATTACAAACCATGAATTTTATAGCTTTGTTATATCAGTGTGAATGACTGTATGTCTTTTTTACATTACACTAGAGAACAAAAAAAAAGTTTTTGGGTGTCTTAACATTTTGACCTTTTTCTGGATATTTGAGGGCTGCCAAGTCTGAAAACCCCATCCATTTTGTTCTAGCACAAACTCTATTCTATTCTATTCTGTTATGAACAAATTAATCACATGAACAATGTAGAATCATGTTATCAACATCTCCTAAACTAGAGCTGCTAGAACACTGGTGTCAAACTGCGGCCCTCCAGCTGTTGGGAAACTACAACTCCACCATCATGGTCCCCACATGTTATAGATTATAAAAATCATGTGATGGGAGTTGTAGTTTTCCAAACCGATGTGAGGGCCGCGTTTTACACCAGTGTTCTAGCAGCTCAAGTTTTATGAAGATGTTGATAGCATTATTCTACAATGTTCTTGTGATAAATTTTTTCATAACAGAATAAATAGAATTTGCCCTCCGCACATTCATGTTTGTTTTGCCTTGTGTTTCTTTAAAATGTTCTAAAAACAGCATCCTCAAACTGCGGCCCTCCAAGCTGTTTGGACAAACTACAACACCCATCATGCCACTGGTTATAGATTATACAAAATGCATGATGGGAGTGTTGTAGTTTCTCAACAGCTTGGAGGGCCCGCAGTTTGAGGATGCCTGTTTCTATTAATATATGTAATTTTCTGTTTCACATGAAATCTCCAACATTTCTTTTTGGAAGGGACCACTTCTTTTCAGCCAGTCATAATACTTGGTAAGGCGCATGCCGATCTCCCAGAACCGGGAGCTGGATAGAGGAAAACGAGTGTCATTTTCAGAAACAGTGCCACAAACATACTAAAAACAGTTCCAACTTTTAAGGCACCAAAATGAGTGTTCCCAGTGTTATTAGCTGAAATCTGATCACTTAAAGGGGTATTCCAAGGGAGGAACATATGTTAAAAGGTCTGTTTCATTGCTTATTACGAGCTGGACGATGTTAACAGAATTAAAGTAGGTGACGCTTGCGGTTGTCCTCCCTATTTATTTCTGTGAGAGTTCCCAATATAGCTGATTACACTCTATACACTATATTCAGAATTATCAAAGAAGTGAATAGGTAGGACGGCAGCAAGTGCCACCCTCCTAATTCTGTAACACGGTCGGCTCGTAGCTAGCTATGAACAGACCTTCTAGCAGATGTTCCTTTGTGAGAACACCAACCTTTTACCCTATGTTCTATTGTGGGAACACCCCTATCAAGGTGGAAAGTCAATTTTTTAATAGTATTGTTATGAAGAATTTGTGTGGATTCCAATCACTATAATACCTCCCAACCGTCCCAGATCTAGAGGAACAGTCCCAGATTGTGGCTGCTTTACTGGGAAGCTTCTGCATGTCCGAACAAAGGCATATGCCCCACCCCAATATATTCCCTAAAGATTTTTTTCAAATAAATTTTTAGATAGACAGGGGTGCCAAACTAATTTTCACCAAGGGCCACATTATGAATATGGTTACAATTGTTTAAATGGAACTCCTCCTTAGCATTTTGTTAATTAACCTGCGACACAAAAAGCTCCAAATCAAAGTGTCCCAGCAGGCTTCTCCTGTGGTGTCATTAACTTTTTTTGGTTTGCTATAGGTAGTTCAGATAGTTTCCACCGACAGAGAAATAGTGCACATCACATGCAGTGAAAGGCATAGATATCATTTAAAGGGGTTTGTATCATTTCATTAAATGGTCTTTCATAATAAGGGGACAGTGAAAACAAGCGAACTTTGCAATTTGGATGTCATTTGCAAGGCTTCTTGTTTTACCGTCTGCCTTAATTTTCGTTTTGTGTAAACACTCGTTGCCCCAAGGCTGGTCGGACCCACCTCCTTTTATTTCATTACGCTTGACGACTCTACAATTTACAATCCTTTTCGGGGCCCCTGGTCTTATTCACGCCGCCTTTAACAGCCTCTCTCACGCAGAATAAGGGGTCGGCAACAATTTCACTCTATACTGCTAGCAGCTCCTCATTGACACTGAAGCTGCTTCTACAATCAGAAGACAGCAGAATTGTGCCTCGGTGCCTTATGTTCCTGTGTGTAAGGTGCTGGCAACATTTCACTCTGCACAGCCACCAGCTCTGCAGCTGCTTCTATAATCAGAAAACAGCAGAATTGTGCCTTGGTGCTTAATGCTCCTGCATAGAAGGGAGACAGATCTGTGCTCTGGAGGAGTACATAGAAGACTGGATTAAATTGTAACAAACCTCCAGCTGTGAGACAAGAAGAGATCAGAGTTCATAGAAGACTGTCTAGACTGCAGGCCTGTGGTATGTAAACAACTCTTACAAAATAAGACTGCAAAAGGAGAGGAATGACACAGTGACATGTGGGGGGTGTTGAACACACTGACTCGGGAGCGAGCATGAACAGTGAAGAGGGGGATGATGTCCCCCTTCAGTTAAGAAACACCCAGTTGGGAGGGGAAGAAACGCTTCTGGATTTCAGGAACTGAGAAAATCAAGCTTCAAGAGAACAGCCGAACTGATGAAACGATACATCCCCTTTAAGGTTGTAATAACCAGCCCCTCAGACCTCTGTTGCACCGAGCTACCTACCTTGGAGAGTGGCTAAGGTGTGTGAGTAGGGCTGTAGCAGAGCCACCTCCTGTGAGTTGCTGTACAGTGTTATGTGGAAGTGTGCTCCGAACCCAAGATGGTGCCTGCTCAGTGTGCTGGCAGCACCGCTTCTGATAAGTGCTGTCTTCCAGGTAAAGTGAAGAGTTTATCCTTCGGTATTGGGACGTTGTCCATTCCTTCTTACTGTGTCTAGGTTCTCACAGGCTGTGTAAAATCATGTGGCAGGGTGGATTTGGCCCGCGAACCTTGAGTTTGACAAATCTGCATACGCGAATAACTACTTGGTCTCTCATCCCCTGAAGTCTGGCAATATCCCACTAAGTCCTGATGTTGGCTACCCAGGCTCTACAGCATCACTGAAGAGGACCCAGGAATGATAAGTAAATGCTGCTACAGGTTGATCTGGAAATATAGGTTATCTTAAAGGGGTTTTGCCACGATGTAATGTTGAAGTGGGATCCTCCAAAATGGGTATTTAATCACTTTTCTAAATATATGTGATTACAAAAATTGCAGTCTGAGAGAGCTACAGGCTGCCTTACCTGCCCTTAGTTACTTAAAAGCTTGCATTAGATAAGACCAGGCAGGGTGACAAAAGCTGCTGGCCTGCTTGCGCAGAGAGCACTTCTTATCTGATGAGAGGGAGCTGAAGAAGCTTTCAAGGCACCGGGTAGAAATATATTGTCTTTTGTATACAGAATCCACTAGTTGTAGTGTGATTATCTGAGTAGATCCCTGCTTTATCTGATTACAGAGAACATGAAGAAGCTTTCAAGCTGCTGTGGAGAAAAGGTGTTGTCTTTTGTATACAGAATCCACTAGTTGTAGTTTGATTATTTGAGTGAAAATTTCACACGATCCCTTATGCAAGGCTCTGCGCTCTGGCAGTCTCTGCTCTCTCAGCTCAGCATGGCTTGTTTACATTAGCTTATTAGCAGATAAGGCAGGTCCTGGCAAAACCCCTTTAATTAACCCTGACATTTTTAAAGCTGTTACTGGCTGTGTTTGTGAAGATTGTCTTTGCTGGTGGAGTGGGTTAGTCTGATAAAGTATGTTTTATACAACATGCCTAGTATACCAAAAACTTAGGTAAGATGGGTGCACCACAGAAAAGCCGATCTGCAAAAATAGGTTTTTAGTATGCATGGTATGCCATCTAATGTGATATAGCCGATTATGACTTCAAAAATGGGAAAAGGAAATACAAATAATTTCATCTATGAGAGAATCACGTGAAAAGGTCCCAGCCTTATCACTAGCAAATGCACAAAGATGCAGAATAACGCTGACTGACAAACGTCAGTGACAGATTCAGCCAGCAAGGTCATACTGGGTGGGAATGTATAGTCTCTTCACTGGGTTGCCAATGTAAAGCTTCATCCTGGACAGTTCATATAATGTGTCTCCTGATAAAGCAGGACAGGAGATTCCAGGGGCTGTCCATTGGGTTTACTGCATGTTCCACTATATGTGCCTTGAATGAAAAGGAACTCTGTTGGTTTTTGCCTCTGTCAGGATCTTCTCCTTGTTATTCGGCCCCCTTTCACCTTATTGCTCTACCACCAGTGTGAGCTTATCAGGTTGTGCAGAATGTTAGCAGCACCTGTATTTCTGAGTTGAGGAAGCAAAGCGCAGCTGTAGGAATATTCTACAGTCAGGGCTGGCACTTGTGTTTGGACAAGATGCCATCAAACTATAATGCCCATACTTCAACACATACTTAAAGGGGTTGTCTCACTACACTGATTCATCTTACCTCAGTCCTGTTTTCTTGGTTTCATTTTGAATTCAGGGGTGTGTTTACTGGCTTCCACTAGGCTGCAGTAGAAGCCAGGTCTCTAGCTATGGCAACCAGTGCTGACAGCCTCTCAGGATAGATCAAACAGGTCTGTAGCTATAGCGACCTGAGGAGCTGATGCAGCCCATACAAGAGGGATATCTCAGAATAGGTACTTCATGCTTTTAATGAACATATATTGCAAAGTGACTTGTTTTTGCAAGATCTTTAATATAAAAAGCAATCCTTGCAGTGAGACTACCCCTTTAAGAAAATATTACATGTGTGCAGGGGTTACAATAATTTTGAGACTGCATGTGCTGATACCTCATCATTGATGCACATCATATGCTTAGTAGAGGCTATGCAAGTTATTGCATCCTTGTCTCATTTATCTGAAGTGTACAGCATGTAGGTCTATGGCACCTTGTTAGCAATAAAGAAGCCACAATACTCATGTGAGCAGCTCCTTGAAACAGCTCATCACCAAGGGTGCAAATAGTTGCCCTCTCCCCCTTCAAGTCTAATATTGGTGTCCTATCCTATGGAGAAGTCATCCATATTTTTCTCTTGGAAACCCCTGAGAGGACCTGGGGCCATTCCTGATGCATCTGTTTTAGTAAATACTTCCCTGTAAAATAATTCCTAGAAATCTATCACTGAATCTGTCAGTTGGGTGTTACTAATTGGGGGGGTTGTCCTTGCACAGTCTGACATTGTCCAATCAGTGCTGACAGAGTCTATGTGTGCAGGGGTACACCTCTTTGAAAGCTGGAATGGTAACACCTAGTTGATAGATTCAGTAATATATTTCTATTTGGAATAACAGAGGAACCGCACAACACAGAGTTATAGGAGAAGATGGTCTGAATTTTATTTTTCAAGGAACAAGTATTTACTAAAGCAGACATGTGGCTTGGCTTAATAGAAAACCGTTGGGGTACACCATGTAATACCTAATGTGTCTCATTCATTAAAAGTTAGGAGGTATGTTTCAGAATGCTGCATAAGTGGGTTTTCCATGGTGTTTTGTGCGAATCGCTCTGCAAAACGATAAACATTTAAAAGTCAGCACTCATTGGCGTTTTAAAAAACATTTTTATCTAGACAAATTTTTCGGCATGAAAGTATCCCCGTAAAATGAAGAGGCCTGTCACTTCTTTCAGGCGCTTATGTGCCGAGAATACAAAGGTATAGGGGAAAAAACCCTTTTTGGGGGCCATTATGCTTAAAAATCCCGGCTTGCAAGCATGTACTACCAAAGGCGTATTACAGTGCATACCTATACACGCCTCAATACGCCATGTGAACACCCCCTAACACTAATCAGCATACAATGACAGTATACTGACAAGAAAAAAATTATTCAATTGTCAATCAAATGGCCAAAAAGTCTCTTCTTCACACATCTTCGTTTAGCAGTTAGTCACAGACCTTCACAAATTAAACTTCTTAAGATTGAAGTTGGAAAAATGCTTTATTGAATTCAACGAAAACATAAAATAAGACATAGAAACTTTATGATTAACCAGTTTAAACCCTTCTTGACCAGGCAAATTATTATTTTCCTTATTACATGTCGTTGAAAACTAAAAAACGATTTTTATCTGGGGTTCTATTTTTTGGCCTTTTTTATAATACGTAAGTCGTTCTTCGGGAAATTTTTTTACTTTCGTTTTTTTATTTTTTGAAAAAATAATATAGAGAAAATGGAAAAAACTAAAAAACGTTTTTTTACTTTTTAATTTATTTTTTAAACAGCAAAGATGACACTAAAATAAGTTTTGTAAATGTCACCTGTCTGTTACTGACGTTTTTGTATCAGTGGCATATGGTTTTAAGTTTGTGGAAGGTGGGATTAGAATTTGCAATTTGGCATGTTTTTTATTTGAATTTTTTTTAATTGTTTATTTACTTTTATTTATTTTATGTGTTGTGCTCTCAATAAGGTAAAAAAAACTTTACATAGTTTTTTATTTTTCTTTCTTACTGAATTTCCCTCTTACTGGGGCCAATGTATTAGCTGGAGTTACAGGGGAAATACAGTCTGCTGAGTTCATTCTAGAGATCATCTGGGTCTTGTTGGATCCACCAACTCCTGCAGTTTCTAAAGCGTTGTATATACAATGATCAGGAAGGAAGAGACAGTAATAAACGGTCCCTGCCTTCTCACTGGAGAGCCTGACTGCTGCTGACAGCCGCACCTCCACTTCCAGAGCTGCACGTTTATTGTGCATTTGTGCACCCTGCAGGTGCTTTTACCTGTTTCGACCCCCCCCGTCTTTGGCCAAAAAATCTCAGGTCGTTTTAACAGACATCATAGACAAAGGTTTTGCGGCTTCTAGCTCCACAGCTGCACTGGGAACAGAGCTGTACTACACAATCCTGTTTCCAGCGCAGTCTCTGCAAGTGCCGGGAAGCTGGGGAAACTTCTGCTCTCCGATGCTTAACCCTTCGATTTCTGCGGTCAATGCATAATCAAAGGGCTTTCCCCTGCTCTGTCAGGTGATCGGGACTCCAGTGACCCGACAGGGCTGCTGGAAAAGCCAGGCAGTGCAGACTGTGTGCGCCCTGATGCTGCCTGGTCAAATACACGATTAAATATTTTTTGAATATGCTAACACATTAGTAAGAGTTAAAAAAAAAAAAAGGTGAAATAGTTATCTCTTCATAGGATTTAAAATTTAAAAAAAAAAACCATTAAAAAAAGTGTAGAAAAAAAAAATATTTAATAAAAAAATAATTGTGCTAGACCGGATTGTTACCTCTGGGTCTTGGTGAAATAACTTAAAATAATCTATTAAGAAATAAAAAAAAAATAAAATTTAAAAAAATAAATCTATTGAGACTTGTGCTGAATGTCCAGCTGACCTGGCATCTGAGATTAGATGACATGAATACCATCTATCCTATAATTCAGTTTTTGACCTCTATAGTATCTAAAATATAGACCGCAATAGTGGAGTATAATCGCAGTGCTTTCCTTGGAAACCTCGTGTCAATAGCCCTGAATGAAGGTATACTCCTAAAACAGACACTACAATCATGTGTCTACAAAACGTATGCAATTTAATAGATGTCAACAACGTACAATAGCATTCGGCTAATACCTTGCTTAAAGACATAATGCAACTATAAAGTAATAACTTGCGCTATATGTCTCCAGTCCTGGAGTGATCCAAAGTAATCTTCAGCACTGAAATGTCCAAGTCTCTTTACTAGAAAGCGGGTGCTTGAAAAGGGGAGGACCCGGAAACGTCGCATCAGGGGCAGGCAGAGCGCACCCCCAAACAGCCATCACAGCAGCGAGGTGAACGTTGCCCTAGCAAGCTCTGCCAGCTGTAGTAAAGAGCACTTGACATTTCAGTGCTAAAGATTACTTTGGATCACTCAGGACTGGAGACATATAGCCGCAAGTTATTACTTTATGGGTTGCATTATGTCTTTAAAGCAAGCTATTAGCCGAATGCTATTGTACGTTGTTATATCTATTAAATTCATACGTTTGTAGAACATGATTGTAGTGTCTGTATAGGAGTATACCTTCATTCATACCATCTATCCTATGTCATGGTTGACTGGACCTAACTGATCTTTATTTGTTTGTATAATTGAAACTTTTTGACTAACCCACCGCTGGGCAGATGGGTGTACTCCCCGTGGTGTCCGGGTTCGGGGGGGTCGGTGGGGGTGCCCCGGGCGGGCCTGCTTTTACCCGCTACAACGACTGGGGGTGGGCGTGTGTGGGGGACGCCTCCGGGCCCTCTTGCGCTGGTCTGCTATGGGGACTGCTCTTCTAGCCTTGTCAACTGGGAGTAGTGAGCCTGTGCTTTAGATGCTAGTTGTTTACGAATCCCTTGAATGGCCATCGTCGACCAATACATGTTGTTCGATGGGGGGCTGTTCCCTCTTCCCTAGTTTATCGAGTTGAAGTTATCTTGCTAAATAGGTTCTGCGGATTCTTCACGAGGAGCTGAACATGTTCTACTAATCATAGAATGTACACTGACTACTGTTATTGCACTGTTTACATTGTTGTCTTTACAGTTATTGAGTTTTTTATTCTGGATATTCAAAAAAGTTATTTTCAATAAAAATACAGTTTAACAAAAAAAAAATAATTGTGCATCCATTACCCACAAAAAAAAAAAAACTATACATATTAGGTATCCACAGAACCGTATTAACCTGTAGAAATTATATAACAAGGTATTTAGTGTGAAATGTGAATTTTGTAAAATAAAAATGAAAAAACAAAAAAAATTAAAAAACAAAATAAAAAAAATTTCTGCAATAATATAGAAGTGAACTTAAACTATTCCCCCAAAAATACAACTTGTCCCGAATAAAACGAGGCCTCATACAATTGCGTCATTGAAAAAATAAAAACGTTATGACTGTTGAAACGTAAGGAGGCAAAAACTAAAAATAATGTGCTGGGTATTAAGAACTTGTCACGCGTTTGGCTTAAGGGGTTAAAACAGCATTGCTGTGTTAAATGTCGATCTCTTGGATGTTTAAAATCTGTGGGCAGTTGTCTTCTAATTAAATGATGTTCTACACCTATCAACTAGCACGCCATAGAGATGTAACTGGTGAAAATGGAGGTAGTGATTGGTGCGGTGATTTAATCCTGCAAGCATTTGACTAACACAGCATGACCACATACTCTGCTGAAACTATTCTTAATGTGTAACTTATGCCTTTGACAGTGGTGGCTGACTAGCAGATGATTTCTATGGCAACTATATGCAGCAAACATGACGGCTTGTTACAAGGTTTCTGGACTCTTTTGTTATCTTGCAGGTTCAGAGTTCTTCCAAAGCCAAACTTTTTAATCAAAGCTCTGCTAAGAAGTCTAATATGGGAAATTTACTTTTAGGTGTCAATGAGTTCTTTTCTGATTCCATAAATTAAAACATAGACCTTTTAACACCGCTTTAGCAATTGCTGCACTTTTGTACTTACATATCTTAACAGCAGGTGGCAGCATTGTAGAACTATTGGGAAACTGGATTGTCCTTTAATAGGTTGAAACTGTATAAAAGAAAATTATAATTACAGTCATAATAAAAGGTTTGTACAGGTTTTAAAAAAACATGGCTGCTTTTTTTTTACCAAAACAAAGTGTGTGTATTATAGCAGCTCAGTCCCATTCACATACACACACCTCCCCCTCCTCCTCTTCCCCTTCTCTGGTTTATCAGCTAGCAGGGGGGTGAGAGTATACAACCCAAGTAGAAACAAACTATTTGGAAAGCTATTTGGAATTTCAGCTCCATCCCTCACCTTATGTCTCATTCCCCCTCTTTGGAGATTGTAAGCCCTCAACATTGCAGCAAAAATAAGAACGTACTCTATATAGTCCGCTCACTCAGGGCCATTTTTTCCCATTGGGCACACTAGGCAGTTGCCCGGGGGCCCCACAAGTATAAGGGCCCCTGGTGGTGTATGTTTGTTCCAGGAATACAAGAAACATACTCTGGATCCCTTGGTTGGCTTTGCTTATTTAACAGTTTGTGTGTTTTTAGGATGCGCAAACAGTTAAAAACCATGGTGGAGAAGGGCTCTCTGCCCCGCCAATTAGTCTTGTAGACTGCAAGCTTCTGGTGTTCAGACATAAGTGGCGTGATAATATGTGTGCTTGGGGGTGGCTAGAGGCATGACCTACTGTGATGTCATGTATTTCAGCAGGACCCACTGCAGTGGCCCATAATGCTGTTAAGATGGCTCTACGCTCACCTTGTCTATAAAGGCCAGTCGACCAGGATAGAGCAGAGTGCATGTGAAGTCCAATCACGTCCAAACATATAAAAACAGAGGAACCTGCTACATATCCATCTGGACTGATGCACTGAAAAATAAATTTTATTCCAAAATGTTAAAAGTATTCGTGAACAATACATCCTATGCATGGAGAAGCAGCAAAGTCTCTTCAGAGCGGTATGTAGCTCTACAGCTGATGCGTTTTGGATTGAAGATCCTTATTCGTAGCATTAGGGTAAGTTTACACGGCATATTTGTGGGGTATAATTTGGCGCATAATTGCAGTGCAATACACCTGAATTACGCCCCGCAAATATGGTAATTCATAGCTCTCACTATCTCGCCTTTTTCCTAGCGTACAACATGCGCCAGGAGAAAATAGTGACATGTCACTTCGTCCCGGCGTTTACTCGCCTGGGAAAGTGAGTATCAGTGGGAGCACTTCAGAAATACACACTGGATAGCGCACACTTCTGAAGTAACAAGCGTATAGCAGTGCACACAGTACATGCTGAAATATGCCTGCAATACGTCATGTGAACATACCCTTAGGGTCTTTTCTCCCTCTGTACCAGCTTGCTGCTTAGGCACACTTTATACTTGTATCAGAAGTTCCATTCGGGACCTCTGTCTTATGTTCGTTCAGGAATGACGGAAAAAAAAGCGCAGCATGCAGACACCACAACGGAAAATCACTGGGGTCAGTTGGGTGCTATTGGTGTCTCTGCCCCACCAATTAGTCTTGTAGACAGCAAGCTTCTGGTGTCCAGACATAAGTGGCATGATAATATGGGTGTGCTTGGGGGTGGCTAGAGGTATGACCTAGTGTGATGTCATGTATTTCGGCAGGACCCACTGCAGTGGCCCATAATGCTGTTAAGATGGCTCTACGCTCACCTTGTCTATAAAAGCCAGTCGACCAGGATAGAGCACAGTGCATGTGAAGCCCAATCACGTCCAAACATGTAAAAACAGAGGAACCTGCTACATATCCATCTGGACTGGTGCATTGAAAAATACATTCCAAAATATTAAAAGGATTAGTGAACAATACATCCTATGCATGGATGAGCAGCAAAGTCTCTTCAGAGCGATATGTAGCTCTACTGCTGACTGCTGTATAAGGGGTCCGCTTCCACCTCTGCAATGAAGGAACCTCCCACACAAATGTGAATCAGGCCTTATTTAATGATGATTATTTTATATGTATTATGTTAAATATTTAACCCCCTTATTAGATGTGCAGCTCCTTGGAATTAATGACACTTTAAAATAAATACATATCAATAATTTACAATAATAATAATTCACTCCAGTGGAATTTAGCTGCAATACCATACCCAACCCATGATCAGGAATGGCACAGTTTGTTGCAGAAACCCACCATGTTTTTTTTTTCCTTATTGAAAAGAGCTTTATTGAAGCTAAACAGGATATATGAAAACGGTTACATAAAACGATTACATAAATTGCAAACAACAAATACTTCTCCGTCAGCAAGTATATAACACAGGGAACAATACGTATAGGCTTGCAGTAAATATAAGTAGATAAAGACAATAAAGAGACACACAGTTTGCATAGTACGATCATCTAATATGTGGTCATCAACTTATATATATGCTGTGCTAAAATTCCAATAGTAGCCTTAATCACGATGAGAGTAAGTTTCCTGTGTGTCTTTGCAAAAAATGTGATTAAAGGCAAATTCCTGTTCACCTGAATATAAAAGGTTAAGAATCAACTTCAAAGCATGAACCAAATAAAAAGGAGAACCAAGGGGTAACTCAGGGAAGGACGATCGGTCTCAAAAGCTTTTATTTCAATCCTCCATCTACCATCTTCCAGAAGGAGGTAAAGAGGATAGGTTCTATATATTTATTTATATTTATTTTTAATTTTTAAGGGGACTTTAAAGGTCAATCAACAGAGACCGATATCGATCAGTTTGACAAAACACAAGCCAATCCTCCCAGATTCGGAGATGCCGCAGTGCTAGCTGGGGGGAATCATTGCGCAGCTCCTCCATTCTCTGTAAGACATGCACCTCTTTCAACCATGAGGAAATAGTCGGCTCTGAGGTTGATAACCACAACCGTTGAATCACAGTCTTCGCAGCCAGGATCAGAAATGAGATTAGATGAACTCTGAGGATAGAAGCTGGGAGGGGAACGCTGAAGAGGAGCAAAGCAGCCGGGTCATTTGGTAGAATGATCCCTGAAATTGATTGGAAGAGAGCCAAGACTTTCAGCCAGAAGGGCTGGATCTTTGAACAACTCCACCAGATATGAGACATAGAGCCGACGTCGGATTGGCAGCGCCAGCAAGTATTAGAGGCTCCAGGATATAAGGAGTGTAATAAAGCCGGAACTCTGTACCAGCGCGTGATAATTTTATAATTTAATTCCTGCGCTTTAACCGAGACAGACGATTTGTGAGTTAAAAGAAAAGCTTTTTCCCAGTCTTCCACTTCTGGTCCTCTCCAGCTCCCTCTCCCAGCTTCTCTGAAAAAGATGCTCTTGTGTAGCAGGCGGCTGCAATAAGCCATAGACTCTTGAAAGAGTACGTCTCCCAGTAGGGCCTCGCAGACACCACTCCTCAAAAGGTGTGAGCGGTCTGCGTAGGTCCAGTGAGGATTTATAGGCACTATGTAAAGTCCGTAATTGATAATAATTTAGCCTAGAGAAAGTCGACACCCTGGGGTCACCAACTATTTTTTGATAAGGGCTAAGGGAGTCCCACTCAAGCACCCTACAAAATAGTGCAGAGGATGGATCCCTCCCTAGCAGCGAAGCTAGAGCCATAGATAATGATCTCGACACATCTGGGTTGCCCACAAGAGGCGTGAGGGGTCCCCCCGGCCGAAACAAGGTCATCTTGGAGGGGAAAGCCCTACAAATCAACAGCGAGGTTCGGGTCACTAATGGGGTTTGCTGTAGTAGTTTCTTCGGCATGTGGAGGGCCGACAACCAGGGGAGCGCTGCCACTGGAGCGCCGTACATTAAAGATTCAAGTTGAATCCAAAGCTTCGAGGAGACGTTGTGGAAAGAATCCAAGACACGGGTCATGGCTGCTGCTAGGTAATATGTTTGCAGGTCCGGCAGGGCCAGGTCGCCCTCTGCTTTGGGCCTGGTGAGTAAAGAATATGTTAACCTGGGATGTTTCTGGGCCCATATAAAATCTGTAATCAGCTTGCGTAATGCCGCAAGAAAGGAAGCAAGGCCGGAATGGCTTGAAATAGGAATAAGAGACGAGGGAGGACATTCATTTTAATGATATTGATACGTCCGATCCAGCTAAAGTCCCTCCTATCCCACCGCAGCAAGTCTCGATTGAGAGTGCTAAGCATTAGGGTAAAATTAAGCTCGAAGGTTTGTTCTAAACGCGCGTGGATGTGGACCCCAAGGTATTTGAAGGAGGTTGTGGTCCAAGAGAGAGGGAAGGTGGACTTCAGCTGTCGTAACACACCTTCCGAGATATTAAGGCCTAAAACCACACTCTTAGTCATGTTTATTTTGTGATGGCTAAAAGAGCCAAATTGTTGCAGGACCCTAAGGGCAGCTGGCACCGATTCCAGAGGATTAGACAAATAAAGTAGGAGGTCATCTGCGAAGGCCGAGCACTTAACCTGTTTATTAGCAATACAAATCCCGTGGATGGAAGCATCTGCTCTTATGGCCTGCATAAGGTGCTCCATTACCAGGACATAGAGCAGGGGGATAAGGGGCATCCGTGCCTGGTACCATTGCTTATCACAAAGGGGGCGGAAAGCATACCATTAACTCGAATTTGCACCCGGGGGGAATGATATAATGCTAGAATACGATTCATCATCGCCGGCCCCAGCCCTAGACGCACCACGACGCTTCTCAGAAAGGACCAATCCACACGGTCGAAAGCCTTCTCGCCGTCCAGAGATAAGAGTACGAATGGGAGTTTGGTGGAGTGGACATATTGTAGGAGAGTGAATGTTTTTAGGGTGTTATCCCTCGCCTCTCTGAGGAGAACGAACCCAACCTGGTCCAAATTAATCAAGGAGCCCAAGAGCGGACTAAGTCGCACAGCGATCAATTATGAGGGAAATAGGACGATAGCTTGGACATAAGCCTGGATCCTTACCCTCTTTTGGGATTACCGTAACATATGCTTGTAGGAAAGCCGGGTCAAAGTAGGATCCTTGCGACATTGAAGGCCGTCAGGAGAGGAGCAGAAAGATCATCAGTCAAAGTTTTGTAAAAAATGGCCGTATACCCGTCAGGGCCCGGGCTCTTCCCAGATGGTAGAGAAGAAATCACGCATTGAATTTCCTCTAAAGCAAATGGCTCCTCCAGAGAGGAGAGGGAATGCGGGTCCAGAGGGGGGCAAGGCCGTCTTAGAGAGGTAGTTCTGTAGAGCAGCCCGATAATCTTGATGGTCAGTGGCACTCGCAGTGGGAGGAAGGTTATAAAGGCTCGAATAATACGCATGAAATTCCTTCAGTATATCCCTAGTGAGGTGGACTAGCGGACCACTAGAGCTTTTGATGGAGGGGAAAAAGAGAGAAGCTCTTTTATCGCGTAGAGCACGAGCTAAACATTTACCTGGTTTATTGCTCCAGGTGTAATAGGAGCTTGCACAGATTTGGCGGTAACGTTTGTGTTTGTGCTCCATCAGTTGTAATATCTCATGACGGACGTGAATGAGATCTCTGAGATCCGACTCCAGGCCAGTAGATTTATGGATCACTTCAAGATGGGCCAACTTTGACATGAGAGATTGCAGTTTGTGTGCCCTGTCTCTCTTAAGTCTGGCACCATGCTTTATGAGAACTCCACGCAGCACACACTTAAGAGCCTCCCACTTAATCTGGGGGGCAGTAGGATCAGAGGAATGTGCGAGGTTAAACGAGTTGATCGTGTTCTTCAGCTCTGATAGGCAGATGGAGTCGGACAAAAGAGATTCATTTAATTTCCAGGAAAAGGGGGGCTTACTATAGTGTGAGAGACGAAAGTCGCAGTGTACTGGGGCATGGTCTGAATGGAGGATATTCCCAATAGAGGCCTGGGAAATCTGCGGCAGGAGGGAGTGGGCGGAAAATATGTAGTCTATCCGACTATAGGACCTATGTGGGTGGGAAAAGAAGGTGTAATCGCGGTCATCAGGGTGGAGGAGACGCCAAACATCTACTAATTGCATGTTATGGAAGAGCCTTCTAATTCTATTCAGGGAACTCACTGCCATCGTAGAGCGGCCACTGGAGGTGTCAAGCAGTGGGTTCAAGGTCAGGTTAAGGTCGCCACAGAGAATGAGCTGTCCCTGAGCAAAACTGTTGAGAGCATCTAGAGTCTAAGTCTAAGAAAGGGGAGGATATTGGTTTTGGGGGAATAAAGATTAGCGACCGTGTAGATATGGCCCTGGATCCTACATTTGACAAACAGAAAGCGGGCGTCTGCATCCGGAAGTACCTCCAAGATCTGGACCGGCAGCGATTTATGAAAAAAAATCGCCACCCCCTTTGTTTTTGCGAGTGGGTTGCTGCTATGGTACCAGGCAGGGAAATACCTATTGCGAAAGCCCTGAATGTGAGAGCTGAGGAGATGTCTCCTGAATACAAACGATTTGTGACCTCTGTTTGTGGAGGTGGTAGAGGATTTGTGAGCGTTTCTCGGGGACATTGAATCCCTTGACATTAAGGGACGTAACCCTAATGGTGGTCATCGAGAGGCCTGACAGTAAAATGTACCCAAGAAAGGCATAAGGGAGCTTTGTTGAGACCGACCTATTAGGAGAAATAGAAATACAACAAAACAACAATATTATAACCAAAAAAGAAGGCCTGTAAAACACAGACCAGCACCAAAGAAAAGGCAGGAATACAATTACTAAGGCCATCATGTTATAAAAGCAGGCCGGTGGTTCCGGGGGGGTGTGAAGGAGTACCAGCACAGATTTGCAATGACATAGAAAAGGGGAACATCAACATACGGCAAGAGACGTCACAGGAATAAGTTATTTCACCTGTATTAGAACAGAGAACGGGACGAGGTCGTGCCGCACCCCAGTAGAGTGTGCTGCACCAGCCCGTCTTCCCCAACCGTCCTTGCAATCAAGACCAGCAATAATAGCGGTGTACCATTAGCTACAAAGACAGAATGGGAAAATGCAACAAAGTAGGGGATACATATCACTCTCCTACAGTAAATCAAATGTGTAAGGGGCTGGGCAGGGCAGGGAAAGAGGGAGGGGGAGGGGAGAGAAAGAAGAAGGAAGGTTGGTGGGGAGGGAGGAAGAGAAAAAAAAAGGGGGATGAGGAAGGAGGGAAAGTGGACAGGGGAGGAAAGAAGGGGGAGAAAAAAAAAGGGGGGGTGTGAGCAGTAATCACCCAATTGCAAAAATTCCAAAGCACTTTCAGAAGAATAAGAGCAAATATGACAATAACTCTTGGACCTATCTCACAAGATCACTTCTCAGAGGTTCAGCGATGTGGGTATCTCTCAGATGGAGAAGAGTCCGGGCTCCGCAACCGACGTTGGGAACGTTCAGATTTCGGTAATGCGTCTACTGGTATCGATGAGGAGGTTTGCCTGTTCCCCGATTGGTTCTGGGGCGGGTTGGGCTCCATTGACATTGCTGTTTCCCAATCAGGTAAGGACATTTCAGGAAGATTCAGTGCAGCCAGGAAGGCTGGAAGGTCAGACGGGGCACGGAGCGACAAGAATTTGTCTCTGAGTCGGACCTGGATGGAGAAAGGAAAGCCCCAACGATAGGGGATCCCTCTCTCTTGCAAGACCTTCAGCAGGGGCATAACAGCGACCCGAAGGCGTAGAGTCCTTCTGGATAGGTCAGGGAACAGGCTGAGTTGCATGCCGTTATACGTAACATTCTGCATAATTCGGGCCTTTCTCATTATTTCCTCTTTGAGTGTATATCGATGGACCCTACAGATGATATCCCTGGGTCTTGCAGGATCTTGATCTTGTGGGCGGAGTGCCCTGTGTGCTCGGTCTAATTCGATCCCTGCCTCCTCTGGCCTACCCAAAATATAATTGAATGCTTTAGTGAGAGTAGGAACCAGTTCGCCGGTCTTGACGGATTCCGGAAGACCCCTTATTCTAATGTTATTCCTCCTGCTGCGGTTTTCTAAATCATCCATATGGTTCACCATCTGGACATAGCGATCATGTTGTTCAGCCACCGTTGCTTGCAGGGCAGAGATGGCGGATTTTGTGGATGATTGGTCATTCTCTACTTGTTGGAGACGCTCCTGAAGCGAGGTGATGTCTGTCTGGACCGGTAGTAGGTCCTGTTTCCAGGCATGCCGTAAATCTTGGGCCATCTACTGGATATCATGCTTGGAGGGAATCAGGGAAAGGAGCGCTTTCAGCTCTGGATGGGCCGCTAGGGTAAGCAGCGCTTCTTCAGGAGAGAGCAGGCACGGAGTTTGTGTAACTGAGAGAGAGGTGGCATCAACTGAGGATGAGGGGCCCTGAACTTGCCAGGCAGGGCCATCGCCCCAGGTGGGGGAACTGGAGTGAGACCGCCATGATGGACCTTGATGGGATGGCGGATGAAACAGAATCATGCCGTCGCTAGTGTGCTCTGGCGAGGGCAAGAAATTTGCAGCGCCCTGATCTGACAGGGATTGAGGAGCCTCGTTAGACTGCAGGCATTGGGGGCCAGAGCTTGGGGCCTCAGAAGAGGGCTTGCGTTGGGCCTGTGGCAGTCCAGCGGTGGGTCCCAGTGTCACCACTTTTGGGTCTTTGGGCTGCAGCAAGGAGGCATCACTGAGAGATGCAGGAGATGTAGGGGGCCAATGGTGTAGTCCCTGCAAGGAGTGCTCTGTAGCCTCTACGGCCCGTTGCTTGTTGGGGGCATGTGTTGAATGACTGGTGTTAGAGGGCTGGGGCCCGGAATTGCTGCGAGCGAGTTAGGGCTGCCATCAGCCCTTTCACTGTCCTCAGCGAGCGCTGAGACTCCCTGACCCGCTGTCGGGTGGAGCAAGGGCTCAGGAGACAAGCTCGCTCGCTCTGCAGGGCAGGAGGGAGGAACATACCAGCTGACATCCTGATCCCGATCCGCCGCAGCTCTACTCTCTCCACTTGCCTCCATCGGCGCCACGATGCCTCATCCTGCCGCGTTCTCCACCGTCACTGCTGCATGCCGGGCTGTAACAGTCTCCATCACCACCCGCCGAAGCGGGGAGGCCAGTTCCGGCGTCGCGGGTAGAGAGCGAGGATATCCGTGGGAGCGCATCAGGTGTACTGTGCCCTCACCGGCTCTTTTCCTAGAAGCAGGGGGGTGCTGTTGCTGTCGGCTGCGGTCTCAGCCCCGTGGGCAAGACGGCGCCTCCGGGGATGAAGCGCGGGAAGACGACTGATCCTCCAGTACGTCCAGGAGAGGGGCAAAGTAATTGGAAATGTCCAAATCGCTCGTGGGTTTGGTCTTAAGTGTCTTGGGGTTCTTCTAGCCTGTCTGCTGCTGAATTTTTTAGCTGTAATTACTGGAAACACGCAGTCCTGGACAGAGCTCCACACAAACGCAGCCTTCTCCTCACATGGCTAGCCACGCCCCCACCATTTTTTTTTAAAATCCTGGAACAGCCCTTTAAATAGTAGCGTTTGGTTACACATTAAGAAATGCATCATAAAGTTTGGTAGAAAAATAAACCATCATAACAAAATGTATGTATTTTCAGAAAATGGCATATTATATGAAACAGTTTTTTTATAATGGTGTTAACGTTGCTATGTGACTATCCATATAAAAAATCCTGAAATATTCTAGTTGTTTACACTGGCCACTGGAGCAAACACTATAGCAGATCTTCCCACCATCACAAATCCAGTAGGACAGTCCTATATTTCAGATGCAGTCCCGGGAACTATAGCAGAACTCCCCACCATCACAAATCCAGTGGGGCAGTCCCATATTCAGGGGACTGCTTCATGTCCCTGAGGCAGCGTCACCTTTTAATTGTATGCATGTCTTTAGGCCGCTCATTAAAGGTTATGTTGTAGATTTGAGCTCCCTGCACTGCCACTGACTCTTGTAGTCCACAGTTAGCATTTGGCCTGAGGTCTGTAAGAGCACATAAGCAGGAGGAGCATCTTAACGCAGGTGGTGTGAGGATGTCATTGTGCCTTGCTGTCAGCGTCATACCTCCCAAGTGTCCCTCTTTTGGAGGGACAGTCCCTATCTTAGACCCATATTCTCCTGTTCCTGTTTGCTGCTTAAAGGGGTTTTCTCACCACGCTGTTTCACTGAGTTTTAGCAGTTTTGCACTTACTCAGGCCGTGTGTGGTTCTTCAGCAGTGATTAGCATATTCAACTTCTAGCAAGCTCTTACTCTGAAGGTGCAGGAGATTGTTACCTCTAACAAGATTACAGATAAAGCCATGTTTTTCAGTTCTCATAGCACATGTACCTTTTGTTTAGTGAAGATAATCTTGTTAGATATAATTAGTTTGATTTGATTAAGTTCATCAGTGGGGTGACATCACTCCTTGCTCTTAGCTAATCAGATAACAAACGTCCCTGGTCTCAGCTAATCAGATAACAGATGTCTGTCTGGTACGCAGGTAACCATAGAAACCTGTGTGCACTTCAGAGCACATATAAAACAATCTTATCCCCTGACTAAAGTAAAATCTATTGACCAATGTATCTAGAAAAACTCTTCATTCAATTGTCCCTTTAAGTTGAAAGTTAATCTTTGCACTGAGAAAACCCCTTTAAATGTCCCTCATTTTGACTTGAGATATAAACTTGCATTAATAAAGTTACTAATAAAGCTCCTTAAAAAGCATCTCTCTGCTTTCTATGTGCATGTTACGCTACACTTTATATATTATATAATAATTTGCTGAAATTTGGACCACAAACTATATTTTAATTATTTTGTGGATACAGATCAATATAAAAAATATGTATTTCTTTCAAAGACCCATAAGTGTTCGTTTTTGACCATCCAAAAAGTTGGAAGGTTTTGTCAGTGTCAGGCAGCAGTCACTGATTCAGAATAATAATAATAATAATAATAATAATAATAATAATAATAATATAATAATAATAATAATAATAATAAAATTAAGCACTATTGAGAAAGGGGGAGCTATCTACCTACTTTCCTGACATGGGGGACCTTCTATAATCTGCCTATCTAATGGAAGGTTACCTATCTGATAGGTGTGGTTTGTAGGTTTGCCTACCTAATAGGGGAAAAGAGAGCTGATCAGGGTCTGTGACCGGACTCTGCACTTCTGCAGCTTCACAATTTCTGTGCCTCAAATGCCCAACTTCTTTGTCAAATGTAGACTGTGGCTACTGACCCGGCCTCTCTTACTTATTGACCACCACTTATGCCCCCTCCTCTCTTACATATAGACTGCTGCTGATGGTTCCCCTGTCACATATAGACCACTGCTCATGGCCCCTCCTCTGTTACACATAGAATGCTACTTAACTTCCTTCCCCTTATATATAGGTAGTGCACATAATTTCCTTTGTGACATATGGACTGCTAATATTTCACATAAGAAGATAGGGAGGGGGAGACAAAAGATCTCTCTCTCTCTCTCAGAGAGAGAGAGAGAGAGAGAGCATTCTTCATCAAAGAATGCTCCCTTTGCAGCAATTCCAGCATTGCAGACCTTTGACATTCTAGCTGTTAATTTGCTGATATAATCTGGAGAAATTTCCCCCCATGCTTCCAGAAGCCCCTCCCACAAGTTGGATTGGCTTGATGGGCACTTTTTCGTTCCATATGGTCAAGCTGCTCCCACAACAGCTCAATGGGGTTGAGGTCTGGTGACTGCGCTGGCCACTCCATTACAGATAGAATACCAGCTGCCTGCTTCTTCCCTAAATAGTTCTTGTATAATTTGGAGGTGTGCTTTGGGTCATTGTTCTGTTGCAGGATGAAATTGGCTCCAATCAAGCGCTGTCCACAGCGAACTACATACTACTTCTCCACGCTGCTCCGCGCTATAGCCCCTTTTCTCTTTCCTCATCATATCCTGACTTTGTGACACGTTTGAACATGGTCTCTGAAAGACCGAAACGTCACATCTAAGTTTCACATTGTACATTACTCCTGGAATTGGTGGAGAATGATTTAATAAACATACCTGATTTTGGCATCATATACCTTCGGAGTGCCGTCTATATATTTATATTATCGTCCACAGGGTATGGCATGGCGTTGCAAAATGGAGTGATAGCCTTCCTTATTCAAAATCCCTTTTACCTTATACAAATCTCCCACTTTACCAGCACCAAAGCAACCCCAAAACCATCACATTACCTCCACCATGCTTGACAGGTGGCTCAGCACTCTTCCACATCTTTCAGTTGTTCTGCGTCTCACAAATGTTCTTCTTTGTGATCCAAACACCTCAAACTCAATTCGTCTGTCCAAAAACACTTTTTTCCAATCTTCCTCTTCCAATGTCTGTGTTCTTTAGCCCATATTAATCTTTCCTTTTATTAGCCAGTCTCAGATATGGCTTTTTCTTTGCCACTCTGCCCTGAAAGCCAGCATCCCAGAGTCGCCTCTTCACTGTAGACGTTGACACTGGCGTTTCGCGGGTAATGTTTATTGAAGCTGCTAGTTGAGGAGCTGTAGAAGTGAATCAAACTAGAGACTCTAATGTACTTGTCTTGTTGCTCAGTTGTGCAGCGGGGCCTCCCACTTCTCTTTCTACTCTGGTTAGAGCCTGTTTGTGCTCTCCTCTGAAGGGAGTACTACACACCGTTGTAGGAAATCTTCAATTTCTTGGCAATTTCTCGCATGGAATAGCCTTCATCTCTCAAACAAGAATAGACTGTCGAGTTTCACATGAAAGTTCTCTTTTTCTGGCAATTTTGCGAGTTAATCGAACCAACAAATGTAATCTCCAAAATTTCTCAACTAGCTTAAAGGAAGGTCAGTTTATAGCTTCTCTAATCACAAAACTGTTTTCATACTTGCAAAAGGGGTTTTCAAATATCCAATACCTTCTTACAAAGTAACAAACACAATGTACCAATTTGAACAATGGAGTGATGGTTGTTGGAAATGGGCCTCTATACACCTATGTAGATATTGCATTTAACAACCAGACGTTTGCAAACTAAATAGTCATTACCATATTAACAATGTATAGAGTGTATTCGATTCATTTAATGTAGCTTCATTGAAAAAAACTGTGCTTTTCTTCAAAAATAAGGAAATTTCTAAGTGCCCAAACTTTTGAACGGGAGTATATATATATAAAATATAAATATAAATATAAAAATATATATATAGATAAATATATATAAAAATATATATATATATAAAAAAAACAAGAAAAAAAAAAAGCGCAAATCACAAAAAATGTAAAATAAACAAAGTTTTGCTTTATTCCATGTCAGGCGACGTTTCGGCTTCCAATGAACTTTTAAACATTATGGGATCAGACGTCTGATTGGGGTGTTGGGTTTTTTTCCAAAACACATTGGCCCGTTTTTCGATGTACACGTCTCTCCATCATATAAGGAGCTCTGCGCATCTATTGTTTCCATTCTGATAGTTGTCCATGGTTTATATACATTATATTGTTTCTGTTTTTGTTTGTTTTATTTTGTTTGTGGACTCCAGCGATGTGTCTATGATGTTTCATTGACAACTTGCTGTTGTCCCTTCTCTAAGATGGCTGTCACGGAGGAGTGGATCCGCTGGGCCAACGCAAGCGATGATAGCTAAGCCACGCCAGGGAACGGAGTCTAAGTAGCCCCCGGTTTTCACCAGAGCCCGCCGCAAAGCGGGATGGTCTGGCTGCGGCGTGAGGCAAACCGGGTCGTTCCCCCTGACTGACTTGCTTGTATGGCGGCCGGGGGTTCAGCGTGGTGCAAAATGAAACCAAAGGCGTATCGGGGACAGGCAGAATCGGGGGCGCGGCAGGGTTCGGGGTCAAGGGGGCGGGGAGGTCAGGGAGGCGGCAACGGGCAAGGCAAAAACGTAACAGGGGGAGGGTAAAAGGGAAAAATCAAGACTGAACTCAACACACTCAAAGCCCAAAACACACAACAGACGGCAGGAGTCGGGAATGTTACCTTTAAAAGGGGACCACGGCCGAAAATTTTAAACCCAAATTAAAAGGGCGCGCTGGCCCTTTAAATCCGGACCCCGTCCCCGCCGCGCCTTAAGCAGGGTTATGGCCCCGGGGGCGTCAGAGCGGAGACAGGAAGGGGGGACGGTATGGGGGTTTTCCAGCCCAGGGCAGAAGGGACCAGGGCTGCGGGCACCGCGACCCCCCGGGACCCGGCCCCAGGGGGACGGCCGCGGTGAGCTGCGGCCCGCCGCCGTGACAAAAACCCCCCCCTTAGTCCCCCCTCTTCCTTTGAAATTGCAGGAGTTCGGGGACAAATTTGGCCAGTTCCCCATGAACGTCCCCGGACCAAAGCCCTTCCAGTCGATAAATAGAACCGCTTCCCCCTCACTGTCTTCTCCCCACACCTCCTTGACCTCAAAGATTTTATCGTCTACAACAGAAAAGGCGAGACAGGTTGGGGGAGAACGGTTACACCCCCGGTTTTGGGGGGCCCTTGAAACGGTTCGGGGAACATAGAGTGGGGGGGCAGGCAAAGCAAAAGGGGAGAGGGGTTCAACTTGGAACCACAAAAGGACCGGTATTTGGGCCCAATTTGACGGGGGCACCTTAAAGGGACGACTAGCAGAAAACCCAAAACCCATGCCTGGCCAAATAGGGGCGGGGCTCGGTCCCTGCCCCACCCCTAAACGTTGGGGGGCAGAAGCTCGTACGGGGCCCTTCCCGGGTGACTGCAGGAGCCTTGATGTCCCTTTTTGGGCATCCCCGGCAGGGGGGCAAAAACGAGGTGTTAAGGGGGGGTGGGCGGGGGTGTAACCCAAAGACAACAAAAAAGGGGGAGGCCCCACGGATTCAATCTAAAGAGTTATAAAAAAATTATCATTTTTTTCCCCCGGGTGGGCCCAAAGTGTAGAGGAATCAAAACGGGCAAAGAAAAGGACCATCTACCTTGCCGGGGATTCAGGGCGTTGAGCCGACCTGAAGAAATAGGAGGTTTTTATGGTCGGTGAAAAATTTAAATAGGTGACGTGCACCTCCTGCAGGTGACGCACTATTTCTAGGGCAGCTTTATGGCAGTTAATTCGCGATCCCCTATGGTATAATTCTTCTCGGCCGGGGAAGAGAAAGTTTGGAGAAGAATCCGCACGTATTGCTGTTTATACGAGGAGGGACCTCTGCGGTGGTCAGCACCGGCACCCACCGAGGTGGCATCACACTTCCAGTATGATGGGGCGGTTCAGGGCCGGGCGAGACAGAACCAGAGCTGCATCGAACGCGGATTGAGACGGCTGTAAGGTTCTTGAGCTTCCGGGGGCAGGACTTGGGATATGGCTGTTTTTCTTGTTAGAGCCACCAGAGGGCCACAAGGTAGAGGAAATGTGGGATAAATGTCTATAATAATTGGCAATCCTAGGGAAAACGTTGAATGCCGATGGGCCACCGGTTGTCGGCCACTGCTTCTGTTGGGGTTAGGGGTACAATCCGCATGACTACTGCTGTCCAAATTGAACACTGATTTGCCGGCAGGAGAAATTGTCATCAGGACACAGAGGCTGATATGAGTGCATCCTCAGTGTGAAGCAGGACCCATATGGAGCCTTTATTTCAATACAATGTTTTTACAAACTGGCTTCAGGGAGTGGCTAAGTTCCTTTGTTTCTTGCAGTCTTCTAGGAATGTGGCCACTAGTTGATTGGTCTTCAGATTGGTCATGGTTTCCACCCATGTCCATTGCTGGATAATGGTGGGGTGTGGTTCTGGATTGCTAGCGCCATCTTGTTAATAATCTCTGCTGTTCAGATAAGCTTGTATGGTGTAAGAATGTTTTTGCACCACTAACTTCATATACAAAAGCATTAGAAATATATATGTTTACCTTAACATCCCCACTAATACATGTTTACACTCTGACCCTGTTTCACATGTGTTTGTCATTCCCCAAATCCCATAAATCTCCTGTGCCTGCCAAAGCTGGGCGGAAAAGGGTTGTGGATGCTTCACACAGTTGTGATGAGCCAGCTCTAGTGAGTTACCCCCTTTGTAGTGGCTTTCCCAGCCCTGACAGGCCCATACTCTTTCCCTTCTAATCATCTGGTTCCTCAATCTTGTCATGCCCTTTAAATTCCCCCCCCCCCCCCCCCCCCCCCCCCCCCCCCCCCCCCCCCATGTTGCTAAGTGCAGAAAACAACATTGGCCACGTTATAGGCTGTAAACAAAAAGTGAAAAAATAAACTAAATTAGTTCTGTGTTGCTAAAGATCTCTCCTTTAGTTGTAGAAGTCTTATATCTCAATAGACTGTAAAACAACAAGATATGACTAGGACTTGGGAAGGAGTGCAGACTTCAGAGCAACTTGGCGGTATCAATGCTAGGTGCAAAAAGGGCGGTCAGTGATCTGTGCTTGGTGAGACATGGCGATCATCACTGGAGCAGACATTGTGGCTTGTGAGGCATGGGTGGTCAATGTCAAGCTCCTCTTTGCTGGTATATTTTGGTTGTCTGTGGCAGCTCCTGGCTCTTCGTTAATCCCTCATTCAGTCTTCGGGCACCTTCCCCTGGGCCCCTTGGCATGTAAAGTTTGATCTTAGGAAAAACAATCTTGAATCCTTGAGGTAATAAAATTGTTCCTGTAGAGTAAGTGTGGCTGTGCGGGGGTGGGGTGGAAAATGGCACTTGTTTTAATCTCAATCACATATTACTCAGTCTCTTAAGTGCAGTAGAATAACCTGCTCTCCTCCAGTTTGATCTTTCAATATAACCACTGGACCAGTGTATGAATGTCCAGTAAGAAAAATTAAATAATTATCTATAAAAAAGAAAATTATGCCCGTTTTGGCTTTGATGCTTTCTGACACAGCAAGATTGTACTTCAGAATCAATTAAAACTTTCATCACATGAACAATCTAAAATACTATGTAAATACGATTTCTATAAAAACTCATATTTTTGCATTTGGATTAATCTATCAACAATAAAAATCACTATGAACGAAAACAAATCATATTAACCTTCTTCTCAATCTGTAAGTGGTGACAACATACTTACATTCTACTTCACTAAATTTTCAAACAGTTCATAATTGTTTATTATTTGTGTGATGCAATATATTTATTTAACTTAATTCAGATTTTCTTTCACAATTATCATTATCTGGCATTGGCTAACCTGCCCTCCTCAGATTCTGCTTTCTATCTAATCTGTCAAAACTGAAAAATTTTAACAAAAATAATAAATAATAAAACCTTCAAATGCTTTCTTTGGCATATAAACTTATAAACCTCCTACATACATCCTTATTTGAGCTCTATAGTATGTCGCTGTGTTGATACTCGATGCTCATATGACTTTATTAGAATAACAAATTAAACCCTAAAAACCTTCTTATCAAATAATATAACTCTTGATCTGCTCAGTCACAGTATTGTGTATAACTACACTGCTTTTGGAGGTAAAATGCTTTGTGGCCTTATCTGCAATTGTTAACAATGCATAAGGCTTCATGAATAGGGATTTTACCGTACATTACAAGCATTAATCATAACTCAAACTAGGACAATGGACCCTTTCACTTCAATTCCACACTTCTCTCTCAAAAAAACATAAACAAAAAAAAAAAAATATATCTGGAGCTCCAAAACAAAAAAGAATATAAATATACAAAAATGATCTTCTAAGTATGGACTGCGCAGTCGTTTTTTACTCTGGTTGAACTTAAAACCTTTAATATATTAAGCATTTGGGGTAGTACTACCTAAAAGAACAACCCTCAAAATATAAAACTTTAACTTTAAAATAAAAAATTTATATATTTATATTTATATATTTTTTATTTATGCACCGGGGCTTTGTTTAACAAGTGATGGTCACTGTGGTTTTTTATGAGTCTCGATCAATAGTAATATCTTCTTTAAGCCTGCAAAATAAAAAGACAATTTAATCACATCCCGCAGACAGTTTTAAACATTTGGGGAAGGGGGAATAAAGTAATTTATTAGTTGGCGGTCAGTCGGCCCTGCTGGAATGGACTATATCATAAAAAGCAACATGAAATAAAGGTCAAAAATAACATGTGCACTACTATGTCCAAGATTTTAAATGAGCTCTGTAAATACACGTGGATTTTTTTTTTTTTTTATCTTAGTTGTATCCCAATTTATAAAGACGTCTACTACAATATGTTAATCTTATAGTCAGGAATCACCTTCTCCATCATTTGACTTAAGGAATAATTAGTTCTTTTTTCAAATCAAATATATACAGTTTTAAACCACCTTAAATAAGCAAAGCATGTCAGTGACTTTATAAAACTGTAAAATTTCCTATTATTCAGTTCATTAAAAATTATGCAACAATGTAACTACATATCTCTGCTCAATAAAATGGGGATGTTATATATAATGACCCTGCGCATGCAGAATTAGAAATTATACAATAGATGCAAACTATATACAAACTTATATGGATATCCTTCCTTCGTCTAACAGAAACTAGCTGATACCCTATGACCACAACTATTCGCTGCAATCTTATTATAGTAGCTTATGGGCGGGAAGGGAAGAATCACATGACTCATAGGTGATTAGGAAGTTGACTGGAGTTTGGGGGGTGTGTTTTGGGGGGGGGTATTTTTTACACCCCCCTTGGGGGGGGGGGGTGGGGGGGGGGGGGGGGGGGGGGCGGGGGGGGGGGGGTCCCGGGGGGGGGGGGGGGGGGGGAGTGAGAGGTATTGGGAGGGACGAGGCACTGAACTTTTTGGTACATGGAAGGAGACAGGATATTGGACTTCCTCTGGCCATCATGAACACAATATCAGCAGGGGGCGATTTTGCTGGCCACACAATGGGGACCACAACTACTAGCCACTTTGAATCAGCTCCATTATATGGTGGTGGAAATATTGTCAGGGACTTTACTTATAACAGAAAACATTTCCTTTATTATCCCTACCATTCTGTCTCTCGAACATTCTTTCTTTTGATATCTGCTTCAGTGTCATTTTTTCAAACTAATTGCCACTCATCATAAATGCTTGCTATCGTCAAGCCCTACTTGTTGTCTTTCACAGACTAATGTCACAAAGTGAGTTGTAAAGTTACCCTCTGGTGAAACATCTCATGTTTCTTTATAATTTTTTAACCTTCTCTACATGGTTTCTTTCTTTCTTTTCTATACATGCTTCTTTTCTTCCATCCCTAGATACTGCAGATTGACTGAGCCCCTTTAACGGCCGTTTTTACCAATCAATTAAAACTTGAGGAACCTAATCATATTAACGCTTATTTAAAACACACAGTCCTAGCGTACACTCACTTCTCGAGCTTACGGTTAGCTGGGAGTCCATTCTGACTAGAATGTCTCCCCTACTCTGCAATTGGCGCTGTCTGATCTAGGCTAGAATCTTGTTTGTCTGAAATGTCAAACATCTCCTCTGTGTATCCAATCTCGCTAGAACTTTCCTTTGTCTGCTTAAACAGCAACATGTGCTTCAGTCTTGCTAGCATTTCCTAGTCTCAACTGACAGCATCAAGCCTATCTAGGTAGGTATTTCCAAAATTAAAACCCCGTGTTGTCAGTTCCTTGTCCGCAGGATCTTCCAACACAGACAGTAGTCAGGCAGGCTCGGCAGCTGGGGATCAGGGTTCTTGAGACAGTACTGCGGGAACGCTATGCACGACCAGAAACCCCGATGACCCCTGGACAAACACTGACCTCCAACCTGGAACCGTCAAATACACAGGCAAGCTACAGATTTTCAATAAGAAAACCAGTAGGACCTTACAGTGTTTTCAAGTGGAGGTGATCAGTCTCACGTTTTGGGTCCAGTCACCGAGGTAGTCCAGTGGTTACCGTTCAGGTCCCCCAAGAAATGCCGTCCCGTCTGGTACTGCCCCACTTTGGGCGCACAATTGTTGGGGTTACAGGGGACACGCAGGACTACTGCTGTCCAAATTGAACACTGATTGCCGGCATGAAGAAATGACATCAGACACAGAGCTGATGTGAGTTCCTCCTCAGTGTGAAGCAGACCCAGAAGAGAGCTTTATTACAATACAGATGGTTTTTTACAAAATGGCTTCAGGGGCGTGGATAAGTTACTAGTGTTTCTTGCAGCTATTCAGGAATGTGGACTAGTTGATTGGTTCTCCAGATATGGTCATCGGTTTCCACCCAGGTCCATGCTGGCACATGGTGGGGGAGTAGTTCAGGAAGCAGGCGCCATTTTGGAATATCTTGCGTTCAGTAAGCTTGTATGTGTAATAATGTTGTTGCACACAAAACTTCATTACAAAAGCATTAGAAATATATATGTTTCCCTTAACACAACACTGCGGAGAGTTTTGAGGGATCCATCCGGAGGCCCTTATCAGAGACGATGTACCCTAAAAAGGGCAGGCTGGTACGTTCAAAGAGACACACTTCTCCTGGTTTGCAAAAAGATTGATGGGTACGGTGGGAGTCGCCTGTGGACATGGCGATCGTGGTGGCGATGAGTTACGAGACGGGAGAAAAGATTAGGATATCGTCCAAGGTATAACAAATAACACAGTCTGTTGAGTCGGTCCGGGAAGATTCATTGACGATGCTTTGGAATACAGCAGGAGCGTTGCAGAGACCGAAAGGCATAACAAGATACTCTCGAAGTGGCCATCCCGCGTATTAAAACGCTGTTTTCCGAACCTTGTCGCCTTCTCTTATACGGAATCAAATTATAAGAACCCGAAGATCCAGCTTGGAGATTTATTTCGCGCACGCAGGCGGTCGAAGAGTTCCATATCAAGGGCAGAGGGTAGTCGATTCTTTATGGTGATTTTATTAAGCCCGATAGTCGATGCAGGCCTGAGAGACCCATCTTTTTTCTCCACGAAGAAAGAAGCCGGATCCTGCGGAGACGAGGGACTTACGGATAAACCCTTTGCGGAGGTTCTCCCTGATGTATTCAGACATCTGCCTTAGTCTCCGGGACGGTGAGTGGATTAAACCGGCCTTGGAGAGGTGTACAGCACGGTTGCAGGTCTTGGGGACAAGTCGGAAGGCCGGTGAGGAGGGTAGTGTTTCGGCCTGCCTCTCCGAAAAAAATCTGCAAAGTCCAATATGCGTAGGTAGACTGAAGGAGGCTTGGCAGACTTCTGGGAAGCGACCTGGGAGCGAGTTGTGGTGCAGTAAGCAAAGTGAGTGGAATGCGGAACCCCAAAGAATGATCACTGTGATCCAATCCAAGGTCGGAGTATGGTCCTGCAGCCTCAAGGAGGCCCCTGAAGGAATTTCAGAGGAGGGTACGAGGCTGACTAGATGTGGCAAAGTTTCCTTGTGAAGGGGCTCCCAATCTGCAGGAAGAGGGGGAGCCATTTACGCGAAAGGTTGGCGTCTTAAGGGGCATTACGCCACTGACCGAGGTCACATATTTGGGTTTCTGCAACGGATCACCGGGAGAACGATACCTGGTTCACAAGTTCGTGGCTTATGAATTTCCTGCCGATCAGTATCATATAATGGCGGTGGCTGAAAGGTGCTGTACGGACAAGCACCTATGTATACGGGCATGGTCAGACGGGGTGAGGGCCGTTCTGACACCTTGGGTTGAATCTCCTCCGAGCACCTAGGTGCGGAAGTTTCCGGGCGACCGGAATCAGTCACCCAATTGAAGTGGCCAGAACAGCCACAATAGATAAAACAGTGATTCTGGCGACGTGCTGAACGTTTCCTCATGGGACACAGGTGGGCTCTCTCGAGCGGCATCGGTTTCTTCTCCCAGAGACATCGGAGGAGGAAGAGGTGACCGTGGATCGTGGGAGCCAACGCGGGGGAACCAGCGTGGCCGGACGGTTTCCCGTTGTAGGCGGAGGCTCTGTTGCTTTCGGCGAAGCGAATATCCACTCGGAGTGGCCATATGGTTTAGGTTCATCCCAAGGGAGGGGGGTCAAGCTTGGTAGATCCCGAGCGGCGAGCTCGTCCTTGGATTCGACCGTGAGGCCTTGCCATAAATGTCGGCCACCAACGCTTCGTTGTTCCAGGTCCAGCTCGAAGTGAGAGTGCGAAACTGACACGGAATATGACCGAAAGTGGTGTCGCCCTGACGAAGCAGAAGCAAGCGCGGCGCAGGCGAGGAAGTACGGCTGGTTCCTCAATGACGGTGCGGAACCCCCGGAGGAAGGTTTGAAGGTCCGCTGTCAGTGGTTCCCCTCGATTCCATAGTGGCGTATGCCAAGCCAAGGTTCTACAGACAAGAGGCTGTTTTTGATGGCCACCTGGGCCAGCTCTGTAGGAAATTTGGCGCCCCGTCTTCTCGAGGTGGATGGAGCACTGGTGATGAATCCCTGCACTTCCTTTTTTTGGGGTCTCCATCGTAGCGTGAGGGGAGTGCAGATGCAGAGAGGGTCCCGAAGCTGATGCGGTTGAGTATTGGATGCCGGAGCAAACGGATGCTGGTGCAGAGGTGGCAAGCGGTGGAGGCACAAACGGGTCGCGGTTCTGCTCATGGCCGCTAGCTGGTCGATGCGTTGACTCTCGCTGGGCATCAGCTGTCGTGACTGGTCCGGAGATCAGGGGCAGAGGTTCCCTGGCGGAATCGATGGCCAGTCTGTACTGTCACGGAGGAGTGGATCAAGCTGGGCCTACGCAAGCGATGATAGCTAAGCCACGCAGGGGGAACGGAGTTCTATGTAGTCCCCCGGTTTTCTCCAGTGCCCGCGCCCCAAAGCGGGATTTGTCTTGCTGCGGGTGGAGGCTTACCAGGTCGTTTACCCCTGATAGTGACTTGCTTGAGATGGCGGACGGGAGTAAGCGTGGTGCAAAATCGTTAATCGGTGGTGTAGTCGGGGCAGGCAGGTAGGTCAGGGCAGGCGGATGTGGTTCATGGTCAGAAGGCAGGCAGACGGTCAGGGGCAGGCGGCAAACAGCAAGGTCAGGAAACGTAAGCAGGCGGACCGGTACTCGGGAAATCGAAGGACTGAAATCATCACACTCTAATAAGCTCCAAAAACACACACAACAGACTGGCAGCGAGTGCTAGGAATGTCTACATATTTTGGACCAGCGGCCAACCAATTAACCAATTAAAGGCGACGCTGCCCTTTAAATCCACGGTCCAGCCTTAAGCAGGGATTTATTGCGCGGAGGCTGTCAGAGCTGGAGACCAGGAGCGGGGATGGGATGTACGGGGTTTCCATGTAGACAATGGTCATAGACACAATCCTATGCTGTCAAACCTAGCATCAGTATGGGGAAGAAAAGGTGATTGAGTGCCTTTGAAGTGGCATTGGTTGTTGGTGCCAGAAGGGTGAGTTGATTTATTCAGAAATGCTGTTTCCTGGGATTTTCACGCCACAACCATCTCTAGGGTTTACATGGAATGGTCCGAAAAAGAAAATTCATCCAGTGAGCTGGCAAGTCCTGTGGGCGGATATGCACTTGTTGATGCAAGATGGTCTATAAGGAGAATGGCTGACTAGTTAGAGTGAGAGAAAGGCATACCTGTGACTCAAAATAGCACCGTTACAACCAAGGTAGGCAGAAGAGCATCTCTGTACAGCACTGTACGGCGGAACTTTGCAGGCAGATGGGCTACAGCGCAGAAGACCACACCGGGTGCCACTCTCTTGTCAGCTTAGAACTGGAAATGAGGCTCCAATTTGTACCTAGCTCATCGAATTGGACAGTGGAAGATTGGAAAAACGTTGCCTGGTCTGATGAGTCTCGTTTTTGCGCCGACTTCGGATGGTTTAGGGTCAGTATTTGGCGGTCATAAATGAATGCATTGGATCACCATTCCTAGCCTTGTATCAACGGTTCTGCTGGTGGTGGTTTGGTGTCATGGTGTGGGGAATATTTTCTGGGCACTCGTTGGGCCCCTTGGTACCAATTAAGCATCGTTGCAAACCTTGTGGAATCTTTGCACGAAGAATGAGGCATTCTGAAGGCAAAAGGCGGGTCCAACCCGTTAATATGCATGGTGTACATATAAGTGGCCGGTGAGTGTATAATATATTTCGATTATATATATATATATATATATATATATATATATACAAACATTACTAGAAAATGTATTATTTTGTTGCATCATAGAACCTAGCACTTTTGTTTTGCCACTAGTCTGCTGGATGAGGCTGGGTATGATTCCATGTACATGGGCTTGGAAGTGTGGATAAAAAATTGCTGTGGCAAATTATGTGCAGTATCTACTACCTCCCTCTTTGTGTTCACTAAAGTTGGGAGGTAGTATATATAATTGCATTTATTTGCTGTTTTCTGCGGCTCACTTTTTATGTGTGCTGTGTGGACAAGGACATTAAAGACATCTTATTATCCATAGAGGGTAGAAATTTAATGGAGTTGTCTAAGATTTAAAGCATTTTTATTTTTTTTCTAGTTTCGGCTCCTTTAATTGTCTATTTTTTTTGCTTCTGGTATTGCAATTCAACCTCATTCACTTCAGTGGAGCTGCACTGCAATACCAGAAACAAACCCATTTCCAAGAGTGGTGATATTTCTGGGATAGAGCAGCTATATTTTTTATGACCTCAACAATCTATTTAATGCAGACAACTCTGTAATATACACTGTACACACAGATCAAGCCTACTTCTTGTTTAAAGGGAATCTGTCGCCATTTTTATTTTTTTTTTAAATCAAGATCCTGATCCATATTCTTTTCCTCCTCAGCGTTTTTTTTTTCACGATTGTAGATTTTCTCAATTCGGCATTTGTTTTTGATTGTGGGGAAAAGACATTCTTGCTTGCACTGCTTTAACAGCCGTCAGAGAGATACTTTACAGCAGCTTCATGCACATAGGATTCTTAAGACAGATTCTGTCCCATAGACTTGTATAGGAGAGTTTTCATTGTGAAGGGAGGGGAGAGGGGGAACTTTGACATCTCCTCTTGTGACTGGTGTAGTCTGTGTTATCTGTACACATTAGTGTCTCATTTCAGTTTGACCCTCTTTGTGCTGATAATGAGCACACTTCTGAATAGCTCTGTAAACTGTTCAGGATGTGTCAGACGATTATTAGCTTAGTGGCCAAAGTGAAAACTGCAGGACTTAAGAATTATTAAAAAAATACTAAAAGTGATATTGAAAATTAAAAAAAACATAACCAAAAATTCCTAAAAAATGTGTTTAACATAAAAATGTGAGTTAAACAATAAGTCATTTTTGATGATACATTCCCTTTAAGTACTTTCAGTGCTAGTGCACTGTAAAGCAAGGCTGTTTCAAAGAAAAAGGTCATTTTTGTTTTAACACATTCTGAGAGTTATAATTTTTTTTACTTTACCATAGAAGTAGCTGCATGAGGAGTTTCTTTGGATGAGTTACATTTTGCAATGGTACCATTTTTGAGGTACATATAATGTATTGGCTATTATTATTATTTTTGGTAGGGCATTTACATAATAGCACCTTTATTAGGCACCCGTTCAAGCATTATAAACTATGTTTTTCTTTATTCTATGTGTTGTTGTGTTTGTAATGGTATAGTTCACCATTTAAAAAACAAATAAACAAACCCTATTTGGGGGGAGGGGGTACTGAATCTAACTTTTTCTGTCCTACTACAAGTGATTCTTTAATTTCTTGTATAATACTTGACAATTTGCAATTCCAAAACATCACTGCATCATTGCCTGTCACTGTTACATTGAAGGTAGCCTATTGGGCCATGCTTCTGGCACAGGCTAATAGGCAAACACCAACAACAGATCTGGGACCCTCTGTTTGGTTCTGGCTACCATGGCAAACCATCAGCACCTGGTCAACATGTTGCAAGGTGCCAATGGCCAAAAAAAGGAACCCCTCCCTCTGCCCAGATCAGAGTTGTAGAAGTAACCCACCTGTGTATTACCATTCTTGCTGTGTTCTCATGGGTACACTGGGCAGTATGCCAGAGATCTTTATTAGGTATATGCCAAAATGATAGATGAACTAGAACACACTCATGACGTTACATCTATCATTGGTTGTAAAGGGGTCAATTATAAACAATTTTTAAACAGAGGTCAGTTCAACTTCTTACTCGCTTGTACCAAAAATGGAAACCATTCCAAACAGATTTTCTATGAGGATGTTTTTCATTTCTGGCTTTGGTTAAAAATGAGAAAGACAGAAAAGGGATTCTTCATGTGAATTGAGTTATGCTCTTCTATGTTCTATGGGAGAGAAATACAAAAATAACATCTGCTCTATGCAAATCCAGGGACTGCTTCTCAGTCATCCAGAAGATTTCAACTGAAGCATACATGTTGAATTTGCATGTCACCATCACTCTTAGGGTTGTTTTATATCCAGTGTACAGATAAAACAGAACTATCTACAAGTGTTTTTTTGAAAAGCAGCAGAGCCTGGTACAAACATATAAATCGATAATTTAATCTGGAGATTCACATCATAAATAGTCTATTACACTCTATAGGGCCTTAATTAAACTTAATTCTGAAAGGTGTTGTCCGGTTCCTATACAAATAAATCAAAAGCTCCTTGTACCCAATTAAAAATAAAAAGTCTGGATTTACCTTTCCCAGCTCCAACACTGGCTCTTCCCAGTCTACTTCTTATGACCTTTTTCTTGACAGCTGATTGGCAGCAGCAGTCACTTGTCACTCCCTTACATCGTGTTCTGAACAGTGATGAGAGGGAGTGGCACTCGACCACTGCAGCAAATCAGCGGCGGCAGCTTTGATGTCCCCATTTAGAAAAAGACCATAAATAGAAGACTGGGGAGAGTCAGTGCTGGAACGGAGAAGTAAAAGATGATGAGTATAGATTTTTAAGGGTATGTATACATAGCAATTCATCATCTTTCCACCGTCCCACTCCATCCCTCCACCTGATCTCTCTATCACTGTTAATGGCTACACTCTCTCACCAGCTCCACAAGTCCGCTGCCTTGCAATAACCTTTGACTACTCTCTATCCTTCAAACCACACATCCAAGCCCACACCTCTGTCTGCTGCCTCCACCTGAAAAATATTTCACACATCGGCTCATTCCTCAACTTTGACACTACAAAAACGCTAGTCCACTCCCTTGTCATCTCTTGTCTAGACTACTGTAACACCGTTCTCTGTGGCCTCCCATCCAGCACTCTCGCTCCCCTTCAAACCATCCTCAACTCTGCTGCCCGTCTTATCCACCTCTCTCCCCGATACTCCTCTGCCTCTCCCCTCTGCCAATCCATACACTGGCTACCATTGCCCAGCAAATCCAGTTCAATTTGCTAACCATGACCTACAAAGTTCTCCTTAAACCTCTCTCTCCATACATCTCTGCTCTAACCCCCAGATACTCCCCTCACGCAATCTCCGCTCCTCACGGACCTTCTCCTCTGCCCCCCCTCCATCAGCTTTCAATAATCGTCCCCAAAGACTTCACTCGTGTTTCCCCCCCTTCTCGGAACTCCTTCCCCAAAACATCAGACTCTCCCCCACTTTCACCATTTCAAAAGCAACGAAAACCCTTCTCTTCAGGATAGTTTTAAAACCTACACTAAAACCCCACCCCGTACACCCGGCCCAGAAACATGTCCGCCCCACACCTTCGTCTCTCCCCCCCTTTCCTTTGTAGATTGAAAGCCTCCGGGCAGGGCCCTTTTTTCTCTTGTATAAGTTACTAGTCATTTTTCGTCCCCTTGTATTTGTTCAACTTCTCTTGAATTACACCCCCGGGAATCAATGGCGTTTAAAATAAAAAATAATAATAGCAAGAGTCTTTAGTTGGTTTTTTGAACGGTTTTTTAAAAACCGAAAAAACCGCTATCAATCATTTCCTAGCCCCTTTAGAAAATCGAGCTGTAGTCTATACAGTTTTTCTGATGAACAAAAAAAGGAAAGATACGGGCAAAACCCCTGTTGGCCCTTATTGGAGAGTAACTTGGGCTTGTTTTTGTTTACTGCTTTGACTCGCCCCGGATCTACCCCCGGCTTACCCGGTATTGGCACATAAGGAAAATGGAAAATCCGACCCAGCGCTACATAAAAAGCAGACTTTTTCTTGTAGATGATAATTCCGGGAAAGCATACAAAAAAATAGGTGAGGTGATAGAACTGTCACACATTTTACGCTTTTTCGGCCCAAATGGCCTTTGTTCCGCTATTTGTGTGACAAAAGGGAGTGGTTAAAAACATACATTTAACCAATATTAAAAAAACCTACAAAAAACATTGTTAAAACGGGGTGGGCCTTTTATATGGATACATAAATAAAAAGGGGTTTTCTGGTGTGTCAACTTTCCTGTTTGTGGAATATTAGTATTTGGGGGGGGGAAAACTTTTCAAGATGGTGTTGACCCGGCAGCTATTTTGAAGCGGTCATTTTTTGGGTCCAATTTTTTTTTTTTTCCGTGGGGGAGGTCATGTAACACATCAAACTTTTGAAATTTCACCCAAAAAAACGTGTGCTTTGGTTTTAAACGTAACTTTATTCTTTCATCAGTTTTTAAAGTTTATGACCACTTACAAATGTGTTCAAAGTGCTGCCCATTGTTTTGGATTGTAAATGAACCCTCTTCTCCCACTTTTGCACCTGAACAACACCGAGAAGAGAGCAGAACGGGCTTCCAGTTCTGTTTTTTTTTCAGAGCTGCACATCCGTTTTCACAGCATAGACAATTGCCTTAGTGACCCCAAAGTAAAGCCCTAAGGGGGGTAGTTTGGGGAAAACCCTTTGGGTTTTGGCCATTCAACGGGCCCACGACGACCAATCCACTTTCCGGGAAAATGTTCAGTAGGAATCTCAGATTGACACCATAATGGGGGTGGTGCACCATCTTGCGGAAAAAACTCAGGAACGTGGCTCTTCGTGCAAAAAGAAAAAAACACATCATCATGAGCATTTTCAGTATTCTGGGGATTGGGTTTTCCATTGATAAAGAAGGGCCCCCACTATCTTTGTACCCCAATACCACCCAACCATTTTTTTGGTGTCCCCAACAGTCTTGGGAGAATCTATCCCTGTGGGTAGATCCACCCCTGTATATGCAATATAACACTGATGCAAAAGCCAAGACTTATTAATATTAATATTTTATAATATATATATATATATATATATATATATTTTTTATATATATATATACAATACAAGGATCTTTTCAAAATCACAAAACAATTGGCTTTCCGTTTACTTCAAAGGGACATGACTGAAACATTGTTAAATATATGCACCCTGACTGACAACAACAAACCAAAGAAATATATGACTAACTGTGTATCAATATAATACAAAATTATATCCATTGGGAGCTCTAAAATTTCAAATTTAAAATCCAATCACCTCCCGTGCCTTAAAGGCTTTGCCAGTCCCACCCCGGGTAAGGTTTCCTAACGTGCTAAATACCTAAAACTAAACGTTTTAAAGCAGCCAGCATGTGCTTTTACAACATCCCTTGCAGCTCCAGATATTTGTGCATGTGTTATTGGTCCCGGCAATATGTTCCACATTCTTTTTTTAAATTTTTTCCGTAGACTGCCTATGTATATTTTTTTTACATTGATTACATAAATTACATACACTCACGGCCACTTATTAGGTCACCGTAAAAACTGTCTTTTAACACTTAATTTTCTAATCACCCAATCCAGGGCGGCAACTCAGTGCTTGGCATGTGACTGGTCAAGACAATCCCGCAGTTCAAACCGGCACAGTAGGGGAAGAAAGGGGATTTGAGTCCCTTTAAAACGTGGCATGGTTTGGTGCCAAAAGGGGCTGGTCTGAGTTTTCAGAAACTGGATCTCCTGGGATTTTCACGCAAACCATCTCTGGGGGTTTACAGAGAATGGCCCAAAAAAGAAAAAACATCCAGTGGCGGCAGTCCTGTGGGCGGAAATGCCTTTTTGATGCAGAGGTCAAAGGAGAATGGGCAAACTGGTTGAGCTGATGAAAGGCAACAGTGATCAAATGCCACCCGTTACAACCAAGGTAGGCAAAAGGGAGCATCCTGAACACCAAGTACGGGAACTTTGGGGCAATGGGCTAAGCAGCAGAAGACCCCCCGGGTCACTCCTTTTTAGCTAAGAACAGGAAATGAGGGTCCAAATTTTCCCCAAACTCATGAAATTGGACATTTGAAGATTGGAAAAACGTTGCCTGGTTGAACCGATTTCTGCTGCGACATTTGGATGGTAGGGGCAGAATTTTGGGGTCAAAAACAGAAACATGGATCCATCCTGGGCCTGTATCAAAGGGCAGGCTGGTGGTGGGGGTTCATGTGTGGGGAAATTTTTTGGCATCTTTTTGGGGGCCCCTTGGACCAATTTAGCTTTGCAAAAGCCCAAACCTACCTGAGTTTTTTCTGACCATGTCCATCCCTTTATGACCACAATGTACCCAAAATCGATGGCTATTTCAGCAGGGAAAAGCGATGTCATAAAGCTGAATCATCCAGACTGGTTTTCTTTAAAATGAAATGCTTCCAGCACCCTGTTAATCTTGACGAAGAAATTTAGGGGTTTGAAGCAAAAAGGGGGTTTCCAACCCCTTACTAGATGGTGTACCTAAAAAAGTCCGGGGGGGATGTAATTTTCTGGTTATTTTACAGTTTTGAAATTGCTTTAAAGGGGTATCGGAAATACTACTAAAATTTTTGTTTGTTTAAAAAAGTTGCATTGTTGCACCCGGGACCTCCCCAACAAAAGAATCCTTTATGGAAAAACCACTTTTCGATGTTTCATGGTTATTTAAAAAACTTGGGGAAAAATAAATTTTCCCATTGTTTAAACGTATAGAAAAAAAAGATTGTCATCCCCTTTTTATGCAGGACAGTGCAAGAACGTCAACACCAAACTTAAATGAAATAAATTTCACACTTTTTTTTGTAACTATGTAAGGGTCTTTTTTTTGGGAGAGCAGCATTTTTATTGGGGCCATTGATAAAGGGACTACTTTTCTAATCACTTTTTATTCAATCTATTTTATCTGGAAAGAGGGTGCAAAACTGCAATTTTAGCATTCATTTTTTTCACCATGAATATAAATAAGGTTATATTTTGGAATGATAGTATTTATTTTTTTTATGATTTTATATTTTTTTCAATCAACTCTTTTTACCTTCTCTTTTAGTGCCATGGGTTCTTGAAAAATGAAAATTTCTTTATAATGTATACAAAACAATGTATTGCTGCATATTGTTAAATGACTGACCTCTTATTACACCCAGCCTCTGGGTGTGCTAGAAGTACTATCATGGCAAGCCTAGGCACCTCTATTAAGCCCACAGCCGCCATGACAATCAAATCACTGTGGGATAGTTGAAGGGAGTACCCCTTTAAAGATGTTGTCCCACTTTAGACAATATCACTAGGATATGTCATCAATGTATGATGGGTCTGGGACCCACACCTATCTTTAAAACGAGCCCTGAAACCTCTCCGTTTTTAAATTGGAGGTGGTTGGCACTGTCCCATAGACATGAATGAAAATTCCAAGTCCAGTATGTGCCGTAATTGGAATTCCCATTCATTTCAATGGGATAGCCCCGACCACACACCCCACCCCCCGTTCAGAATAGGACAACCCCTTCAACCTCTCAGACGCTTTGGTCAGTGCCAACCATGACATTTGAAGGCAGTTGTTTTTATGTAACAAAGTCACCTAGCATATATGGAGTGGGCTTACCTCCTGAGCTGGTTCCTTAGCTTGGTGCACAACTAAGAAATGTAATTAAAAATTCAATAAGATAAAGAAAACAACAGATGATAATGACAACAGCAGAATCCACAAAATATGCCCCATGATATCAATGTGAGTTTTTAAATCCTGCTCACTACAATACTTTTTACCCTTTTGACTAAGATCAGATACAACACATACTTCAACTACACAGGCAACTGCGTATGGGGCTCCGAAGCAGATGGATGGTCATTGCACCTATGCTGTCTGGAGAAATATAGATTCAATATCCAGAGGAAAAAAGTCTTCTGTACCATAAGAACTGTAAATCTGTGGAAAAGTCTGAACCATTGTGGGCTTCAAATAACGCTCAGATAACTACTACAACTAAATAACATTCATACTTATGTAGCCGCATAAAATGTTTATTAGAATACAGACCTCGTCTGATGGAAATTTTGGGATCAGGAATTGAATATTCCTGGAGCACATTGGTTCATGCCTTATGGGTTCCAAAATCTGCATCAATCTGGGGAAAAAAGGTTAAAAATCAACTATAGCCCTCCCTTCATCCACATCTTTCCCCATACTTGGCTGAACTTGATGGACATATGTCCTTCTTCTACTGTACTATGTAAGTATATGCTAAAAAGGTTATAAATTTCATGCTAGTTTTGGAACTGGTCCCCCGCTGATTTGCAAAAGGTTGACTTCGAAAAGTAAAATTTTCTGCTTCATTGAACGAATGACGTTAGCGTGTCAGACGAGAAACATCAAAAAACAAACACCTTGCAACTATTGCTGGAAGAATACATGCTGGTGGTGGCAGCGTTATCATCAGGGGAATGTTTTCATAGCATTCTCTGGGCCTATTCATTTATGTGGCAAGCACTTTTAATTAGATTAAGTATGAATTGATCCATGTAGACCATGTACAATTCACCCTTAATTGCTGATTATCTACCTCTGAGTGGATGGGATAATCCAGCAAGACAAGGCAACATGTCTCATTGCTAGAAATGTCTGATATTGGTTGGCATGACCAAAACTTGCTAATATGACCTGGGCCCCTGTTTTGCCAACTCTGTGTGGGTCCGATACAGCTTTAAAGAAGGCAACATCCAATGCTTTATTTACTTTATTTTGAGAAAACTCAATGATTACTAAAACTACAAGAAGATGTGTGAATTTGTAATACTTTTGCATAACATAGATTAAAAAGGGGAAAGGCACGAAATTTGGTTAAAAAAGGCAAGCAGCTTATAGGATTACTTTACTTACATACATTATATAGGGGTCAAAGCTTCTCACAAAACCTTATAAGCATCATCTATTGCATCAGGGGTAACACGGACAAGTGAAGAAGAGAGTAATTGAGGTCAACCCCTTTCCGGGTGTCCCCTTTAAAGGGCCCAAGCTTCCCAGGAATTTTATGTTTCATTATCCATAATCAGCGGGGGAAAAGGGGGACGGATAAAAGGATCTACCTGGGGGATCCCCCCTGTGGCGGCGAGGCGTCTCTCTTTACCCACAGGTACGCATTCAAAACTTCGCAGCAAATTTCCCCAGCTTTTTCTTACTTGAAAAAAATCCGAAAAACCCAAAAGTTTTTCCAAGCTGAAGATCAGTACTTTTCCAGTTTTAAGGCCTCCCCCCTTTCGAAGGGCCAGTTTTTTAAGAAGGTTAACCTTGGCACTGGAAAAAACCCAGACAGAGCCGACGACCTAAACCGAACACTTTGGGTTTCCCCTTTGATTTTCCTCTAAACATGCTAGGTAGAAATTTTGTTTACACAGCACAGAGCTATGGGGGCTACTCGGTTCAACCTCCCAAAAAAACGGGGCCCCTGAAACAACCCTCTGTGTAAATATACTGTTTCCCACAACATTTCCAAGCGCTAGGAAAATTAAGCTTAAAGAAAACTATTATTCATAATTCTTAAAGTGATACTGTAATATGGTTCCGGGGGTGGGCAATAAATCTATTAGCACCAGCCCCCAACCCCCCAACTTGAACCCAAATGAGCATGTGGGGACCACCTTTACTCTGTTCATTTAGAACTTCCCCATGCATCCTCCCGGAACTGTGGGGTGGGACTGCAGTCAGTATGGGGTGCAGGACTTATGTTTGTCACTCCCCGCCCGTCTAAACCCGTCGTGCTGTATTGGTAGTTATTTTTGAATATTATCGGGGTCTAAGCATTACATAATTTACTTGTATACCCACTAAATTCCTCTATTATAACAATAAAAATAATTGAGCAAATGCAATAATAAAGAATTTTGTATTTGGATTATTTGGCTTTGCAAAGTGATGAATAGTGTTGCTTTAAAACCCGTTGTTGGTTTTACCCCAAAATTTTAAAAAATTTGAGTTCAGACATCTTGGATCCAATATTTTTTTTAACTCTGTCACTATCCCTAACACTAACTCTAAGTTACGCTTAGGGTATATTCACACGGTGTATTTACAGGGCATACTTTGGGGGGAATTGCATGAATATGCCCCAAAATAGGGGTGCAATTATGGGTTTTAAAAATTTGCTTTTAAATTTTTTCCCCAGGCGTACGCGTGCCAGCAGGAAAAAATGCATGTACTTTTGCCCGCCTTAGGAGCCAGGGAAAATGAAAGTGGATGGGGTCTGGCTGGAGGGCTTTAGGAATATGCACTGTTCAGCGTGTACTTCTAAAGCAGCAGGCATTTTGCGGGATGAACTTAGGCTGCTATATCCCTGAAAATAAATCTTTCTAAAACATCCAAAAGGGGAAGGCTGGGAAATTTAAAATTTTTTCCAGAGTCATTAGAAATTGGAATGGTTTTTTAGAGGGCCAACTAACTTTAAACTCATTCTCCCCAATATTATATACTTAGACCCCCCCCGGGGAAAGTCGATTGCTAAGGCCCTTTAAAAACCCAGGTTTAATTATGTTAGCGACTTCACAACCAGTAAGTTATATTTTTCCCAGTATGGGTAAAAGGGTCCCCGTAATTATATGTCCCCAATAGGTAAAACAGAGGCGGGTTATGGGTCCCCCAGTGGGTATAGGCAATTTTATGGGTTCCCCCGTGGGTATAGGGGCGGCTTCGACCTCCATCAGGTAATAGGGGGTTTTTGGGCCCCCCAGTAGATATATGGCACTTTTATAGGTCCCCCAATGGGTATATAGGTAGGTTATAGGTCCCCCAGCGGGTTTTGGGTCCTGGTGGAAAATAGGCTTATGGTCCCCCAATGGGTTATAGGTGGTTAGGTCCCATGCAGGTATAAGGCGGGTTATGGGCCCCCCAGTAGGTATATAGGCAGGTTATGGTCCCCAGTAGGTTATAGACGGTTATGGGCCCCCCAAGGGAGTATATAGGTAAATTAAAAAAAGGTCCCATAGAGGTTATAGGCCCCCTGTAGGTATATAGGCGGGTTTTTTATATGCCCCCCAGGGGGGTATATAGTTCCCCAGTAGGTAATAAGCGGGTTATATGCCCCCAGAGCATACGGGCAGATATAGACTCTGGGTTTTGATGGGCGGTTATATGTCCCCCAGCAGGTTTTTAGGTCCCCATAGGTATATGGCGGGTTTAGGCCCCACCCCGGAGAGGAAAGGTAACTAAAAAAAAAAAAACTAACAGTACTCACCTTTCCCCGCTCTCTGAAGCTATTGTTGCTCCTGGTCAACCGCACAGGCCGCGCAGCCAGTGTGATGACATTCTCACACCTGTGCTGTGTGCTCCGGTGAGCCGCAAGCCTGCTTGCAGCTCACCGGAGTACTCTGCGGAGCAGGAAGCGCTCACTCTTTGCTGCACAAAAGCCTGCAACTGTATATGCGTCCAGAGGACACATTTACAGTTAGTCCCCGGCACCGCCATCATCGCCGATCACCAAGGTCCCAAGCCGATAACTTCAACTTGGGACCTAACAGTTGTCGGATGGAGGGCTGGTCAGAGCTAGTTAAAGGGCCGGGTGTGCCTGTGAGCTGTACAATGCCCAGGTCTGCCTTAGGGTTAACTTACCGGTTCATAGTACTTCTGGGTCCGGCACCACTGTTGTAATAACATAAAACACGCTCTGACTGGACTTGAAATCGGAGAGGAAGGGTTACTATTGTGATTACAGATGATTTTTTTTCCCGGCAATTTATGAGTTCAGAATCTGGTTGGACTTGACCCGAATCTGAAGTGCAACACTTGTGATGAGAAAGTTACTGCTAGAAGTTGGCAGTTCAATGTTCCTCCTAATTTCTCTAGAGACTATAATATTGCCTCTAATATCCAGATATGAAACAGATTCAGAAAGGGTACTTAAGTTCAGGATCTGTAAGGAAAAAAAAAGCTGTTATAAGTTGGCACAGAAATAAAGTGGCTGTATATCTATGCTGCAAACATGTTACAGCCTTAAAGGGGTTGTCTCACTACAATGATTAGCTTTTAACATGTAGGGAAAGGTAATTGTAGACTGATACTATTGTAGTTTTTTATTTTGCTTTGGTGAGGAGAGAGATTTTATCCCCTCTCAGAGTAAACAAGTTTCTCTGGTTACTGATCACCTCTCTCTCTTATCTGATTGATCCAAGCTGCCATCAGTCAATTTGACCATGGTGAGTCACTCCCTGCAGTCTTATCTCTAGCAATGGAATATGTTTACTTAATGACAAGTTTTCATTCTTTAGAGCTCTTTAGCCTTGTGTACTATAATTTATAAATCTCCTGCAGTCATGTTACCATAACAAGGATAGCTAGGAACATCACAGCTGATATATCAGTTGCTGCTATAGAGCCACCCACAACATGGCCATGAAGTGTAAGTCTAAAGCTGGCTGTTTAGATTTTCAACAAGCAAAATCCTTTGTTTCTACAGGAGCAAGTCATAATCTGAGTCAGGCAGCAGCTTATTCCCATGGAAAACATCTAAAGACTCAAGTGGACATGTATATTGGGAAGAATAGCTGTCATTTACCCTACAGCTATTTAAGATTTATAGGCATCTTTATTCTAAAATGGATAACATGCTTAAAGAATCAGACTGAGGTCCTGCCAAATATCTAACATATTGTCATCAAGGATCATTCAGTACTTTGCTCCATTCCATAACTATACTTTCAGTTCTAACAGTTCAGTCGAAAAACATCTCCACAACATATTGATGCCATCATAACCATATGGATGATATCTGCCAAGTAATAAGTGATGCCTGGTTTCCTCGAGTCATAAAGCTTGGCTTTCAGCTCAAAAAGTTAAATCTCATCAGTGCAGGTTCTTAAAGGGGTTTTCTCACTAGACTTTTTCACTGTCACTAACGTTAACACTCAGTTCCTCAGTGTGGTGGTCCCATAGCAAATGTTAGCTATTTACTCAGAACTAGTGAGATGTTACATGACAAGTACAGGAGATGTTCAGTAAACTAAAGGTATGTTCACATGGCATATTTCGAAGCGTAAATTTACACTTCAAAATACTGTTTGAAATCTGCTTCAAAAAACGTCTCACGTTTATGCCCCAAAAATATGCTTCACCACTGTTTCTATGGGGCTTTTATTTGCATAAACGCCCCAAGAATTGATAACACACTTAAATTTACACAAAAGCATTGCGAAATACGAGCTGCAATGACACTTGCAAAATACGTGTCGTATGAATGACGTGGCGGATTTTACATTGGATGCAATGAGAAGCGCTGTGAACATTGTCTGAAAAGTATTTTGGCAAATTATGCACCAAAATGTGTGAAGATACCCTAAAGGTACATGGCCTGTGAGGAATACAAACAATGTCTTATCTGTAATCTTGTTACAGATAATTTGTTTGCTCTGGACGTCACTCGCTGCTCTCTGAGCTAATCAGATGGTCAGGCAACCAGATAATCATAGAAACCTGTGTGCTTTCAGAGCACATAAAATGTCTCTTCTCTCTTAACTAAAGTAAAATCTATTGACTACTGTATTTAGAAAAAGTCTTCAATTACTTGTCCCTTCATGTTGGAAGCTAATCTTTGTAGTGAGAAAACCCTTTAGGAGTCATTTGTAAGTCTGTGTTGTGCTTTAAACTGAAGACTTTTATCTCAAATACTTGATTGGTGGAGTGCTACAGAGAATCTTTTTTTGGAAGCTTGTCCCATCTCCACCGCAGAATACTGGATCATTAGGTTCTTGGTCAACATCCTGAACAAGACCCTTTTTCACCGATTGCTGATTGTCCAGCATTAGGAAGAGTCCTTGCTCTGAATGACAGAGAATATGGTATACTTTTAAAATCTTCAATGCTTCCATTTTTTGGTTTAACCTGTTCCCAGATCTATTCCTTTAGACCAGACCTGGGCAAAGTACGGCCCGCGGGCCGCATCCGGCCCTCCAGCTCGACGGATGCGGCCCACGGCTAACAGTAGCACTGACAGCCCGCCGCGGCCGGGTATTGCTGAGAGGCCGCCGCGGGCCGTCAGCGCTACTATTGCTGGTGAATTAGGCAGCGACGCGATGGGAAATCCGCTCACCGCGCCGCTGCTCTCCTGGGGCGCACAACACAAATTAATAACTCATGTTGCGGCCCAGGAGCTGCCTTTAGGAGCGTCCCGGCGCTGGGGGCATGAACGTCATCACGCCCCAAGCCCGGGAAGGCTCCTCGGATAGAAATGAGCGCGCTCCCGGGCCGGGGAAAGGGGGTAAGCCAGGGTGAGTATTAGTGTTTGTTATTTTTAATTTTGGCCATAAAACTATATACCTGCCTGGGGAACACACCTAGCTATCTATAACCTGCCTGGGGACACACCTAAACTATTTTTTCTTTCCCTGGGGACACACCTAACTATCTCTATACCTGCCTGGCGCACAAACCCAACTATCTATATACCCCGCCTGGGGACACACCTACCTATACCTGCCCTGGGGAACACCTAACTATTTTCTATATCTGCCTGGGGACACACCTAACTAAAAAAATATCTGCCTGGGACACACCTAACTATCTCTATACCTGCCTGGGGACACACCTAACTATCTCTATACCTGCCTGGGGACACAAACCTAACTATCGATATACCTGCCTGGGGACCACCTAACTTCTCTATACCTGCCGGGGACACACCTAACTATCTCTATACCTGCCTTTGGGACACAAACCCAGCTATCTCTATACCTTGCCTGGGGGGCACACCTAGTTATCTCTATACCTGCCTGGGACACACCTAGCTATCTATATACCTGCCTGGGAAACACAACCTAAAATATATATCTTGCCTCGGGACCCCACCTAACTATTTCTATATACCTGCCTGGGGGGGCCCCACCCAACTATCTATATAACTGCCTGGGGAACAAATAACTATCTATAAATCTGCCTGGGTACACCCCTAACCTATCTCTATACCTCCTGGGGACACACCCAAACTATATACCCTGCCTGGGGACACAAACCAGCTATCTCTGTAACTGCCGGGGACACACTTAACTATCTCTATAACCTGCCCGGGGCACACTTAACTATCCTCTATACCTGCCTGGGGACACACCTAACTATCTCTAAACCTGCCTGAGGACACACTTAACTATCTCTATACCTGCCTGGGGACACACTTAACTATCTCTATAGCTGCCTGGGAACAAAACTAACTATATATCTGCCTGGGGACACACCAACTATATATCTGCCTGGGGGAACACACCTACTATCTCTAAACCTGCCTGGGGACAACACCTAAACTTTTATATACCTCCTGGGGAAAACACCTAACTATTTACTCCCGGGGACACACCTAACTTTTATCTGCCTGGGGACACACCCAATATCTCTATAACTGCCTGGGGACACACCTTAACTATATACCTGCCTGGGGCACACCTAGCTATCTCTATAACCTGCCTGGGGACACACCTAACTATCTCTATACCTGCCTGGGGGGCACAACCTAACTATCTCCTATACCTGCCTGGGACACACCTAACTATCTCTATACCTGCCTGGGGAACACACCTAACTATTTACCTTCTGGGGACACACCTAACTAACCTTGCCTGGGACACCCTAACTATCCCCTATACCTGCCTGAGGACACACCTATCTATATATCTGCCTGGGGACACACCTAACTATCTCTATACCTGCCTGGGGACACACCTAACTATCTCTATACCTGCCTGGGGACACACCTAAATCTCTATATACCTGCCTGAGGACACACCTATCTATATATCTGCCTGGGGACACACCTAACTATCTCTATACCTGCCTGGGGACACACCTAGCTATCTATATACCTGCTTGGGGACACACCTAGCTATCTATATACCTGCCTGGGGAAAACACCTAACTAATATTCTGCCTGGGACAGACCTAACTATCTATATACCTGCCTGGGGACACAACTAAATATCTATAACCTGCCTGGGGACACACCTAACTAAAACTATACCTGCCTGGGGGAACCACCCCAAAAACTATCTCTTTTACCTGCCTGGGAACACACCTAACTATTTATCTGCCTTTGGGGGGCACAACTAATATCTCTATACCTGTATGGGGACAACCTAACTATCTTCTATACCTGCCTGGGGTTACACCTAACTATCTCTATACCTGCCTGGGGACACACCTAACTATATACCTGTCTGGAGACACACCTAACTATCTCTATACCTCCTGGGGACACACCTAACTATCTCTATACCTGCCTGGGGACACACCCAAACTAATACCTGCTGGGGACCAACCTAACTATATACCTGCCTGGGGAACACCCTAACTATCTATATACCTGCCCTGGGGGACACACCTAAACTATCTCTATACTGGCCTGGGGACACCCCCTAACTATCTCTATACCTGCCTGGGGACACATCCTAACTAATTTTCTATACCTGCCTGGGGAAACACCTAAACTATCTCTATACTGCCTGGGGACACACCTAACTATATGCCTGGCCTGGGGACACACCCTAACTATCCTAAACCTGCCTGGGGACACACCTACCTATCTCTATACCTGCCTGGGGACACACCTAACTATCTATATACCTGCCTGGGGACACACCTAACTATCTCTATATCTGCCTGGGGACACACCTACCTATCTCTATACCTGCCTGGGGACACACCTAACTATCTCTATAGCAGCCTGGGGACACATCTAACTATCTCTATAGCAGCCTGGGGAGACACATATCTCTATACCTGCCTGGGGACACACCTACCTATCTCTATACCTGCCTGGGGACACACCTAACTATCTATAACCGCCTGGGGGACACAACCTAACTTATTTTCTATACTGCCTGGGGACACACCTACCTATCTCTATACCTGCCTGGGGACACACCTAACTATCTCTATAGCAGCCTGGGGAGACACATATCTCTATATCTGCCTGGGGACACACCTACCTATCTCTATACCTGCCTGGGGACACACCTAACTATCTCTATAGCAGCCTGGGGAGACACATATCTCTATACCTGCCTGGGGACACACCTAACTATCTCTATACCTGCCTGTGGGAAGCCCTAACTATATACCTGCCTGTGTGGAGCTTTAACTTTTATACCTGCCTGTATGGAGACATAACTAAGTATATACCGCCTCTATGGAGCCCTTAACTAATAGATACCTGCCTGAGGGGCACTGTACCTATCTATATACCTGCCTGAGGGAGCGTACCTATCTATATATCCTGCCTGAGGGGAGCTTTTACCTATCTATATTCCTGCCTTAGGGAGCTGTACCTATCTATATTCCTGCCTCAGGGGAGCTGTACCTATCTAAATTCCTGCCACAGGGGGAGCTATTAACTTATCTAAAATTTCCTGCCTGAGGGAGCTATACCTATCTATATAATTGCTGAGGGGAGCTATACCTATCTATTACTTGCCTGAGGGGAGCTATATCTATATACCTGCCTGAGGGGGAGCTATATCTAATAACCTGCCTGAGGGGGCTGTACCTATCTATAATACCTGCCTCAGGGGAGCGTACCTATCTATATACCTGCCGTGTGGGGAGCTTGTATCTATATACCGCCGGCCTGCGGGTACCTATATCTATATAAACCTGATGAGGGGAGCTGTATATACCTTGCCAGACTGAGGGGACATACATCTACATACCTACCTTACTGAGGGAGGGTGTATATACCCGCCTTACTGTGTACCATCAGTATATATGCAGGTATATAGATACATCCCCCAGTAAGTTTCCACAAAGATAATCCCCCAAAAACAAAATTTTCCCCGTTCATCCTATGTTTTTATTAGTCCGGCCCCCCAAACCATCGCAATCTCTCATGCGGCCCCTTGGGAAAATTAATTGCCCACCCCTGCTTTAGACAATCATGTATCTTAAATCCTATATTGCGAGATAGGGAAGGCACACCAACCAGTAAAACTGTTGTAGACGGTGCAAGTCAAGGTAGGAAAAGAATTTCCTCCAAACTCATAAGGTAGAAATTGACTGCACTCGAAAATCGCATATGATGCAAAGAAAATTCATTTATTCATGTATTCATATATTGTAGTGTTCACAGGCTCCAAAATTCAAGGCAAAAGCAGGTGACTTGACATAATCATTTGACGTTTCGGTCAATAAGACCTTTATCAAAAAAGTCACATCTGAAGTGTAGAAAGGGGTATATAGGGGCCGTGGCCCAAAGAGATAGCAGGAGCTATGATTATGTCAAATGATTATGTCAAGTCACCTGCTTTTGCCTTGAATTTTGGAGCCTGTGAACACTACAATATATGAATACATGAATAAATGAATTTTCTTTGCATCATATGCGATTTTCGAGTGCAGTCAATTTCTATCTTAAATCCTATAGAAATTATTTCTTTATCTTCGTGGCTTTGGGCTGGCATGCATTGTCCGTTATGTATAAAGACAGGGATGTGCTTTTCCGGTTGGCATCTAAGAAATTAAATTTATTAAATGTGCAATTTGTTTAACATGCAGGAAACATAGGTAGCAGGGTAAAGAAACATTTAAAGGACGATCAATGGAAACAGGACACATCAGAGCTCAAGTTCAAATATTTATTCATATGTTGCAAGAATGTTATGGTTTTTGCTAAAAAATTCTTGGAATTTTGGTGAAACCACAGCGGCACTTTACTGTATTTTCATATAAAGAGTGGCAACAAACGCAATACAACGTTAATATGTTCATGCTACGTCTACACAGCAAGGACAATATACTGATTGGATTCCAACCAGAATCCGACCAATATTTTACATTTGATTTTAGTTGTTTGTCGCGGTTTTATGGCACGGTTTTTGGGCGCCCCAATCAATTGAACAATACCGACAATTTTGAAATCTGAACTCTGAGCTTTGTAAACTACAGCTCGGATTTTCTATTGAGGTCTACGGGGATGATTTACAGTTGGATTCTAAATAACAAATTTGCTTAAAAATACGACAGTAAATCACTGCCGCGTAGACGTAGCCTTCTAAATCACAAGCGCCACGACAAAGAATCTAAACCCCTATGTAGAAGTTAAATCTTTGTTTTTATCTTTAATAAATCTGCCCAAAATCTGATCTGTATGGTAAGAAGAAAAAACTGAAAACAAAAAATTTTGAAAAAGTGAAAGGAAAATAAATGGTAGATAATAGCTAATCTACTCTTGGTGAGAGAAGACAAAGAATGAGATATAACTTGTCGGAAACTGCACTGAAGCTGTACTACTGCTACAGTGCAGTAAATAATTATTTGATCCCTTACTGACTGTGTAAGTTTGTCCACTGACAAAGACATGAACAGACTATAATTTTAAGGGTAGGTTAATTTTAACATTGAGAGATAGAATATCCAAAATAAAATAGAGAAAATCAAACTGTATAAATTATATAAATTTATTTGCATTTTGCTAAGAGAAATAAGTATTTAATCACCTACCAACCATTAAGAATTCTGGCTGCTACAGACCAGTTAGATGCTCCTAATCAGCTGGTTACCTGCATTAAAGACAGATGTCTTAAATAGTCACCGTCATAAAAGACTCCTGTCCAGAGACTCAAACAGTCAGACTCTAACCTCTACAACATGGGCAAGACCAAAGAGCTTTCTAAGGATGTCAGGGACAAGATCATAGACCTGCACAAAGCTGGATTCGGCTACAAAACCATAAGTAAGACGCTGGGTGAGAAGGAGACAAATGTTGGTGCAATAGTAAGAAAATGGAAGAAATACAAAATGACTGTCAATCGACATCGATCTGGGGCACCATGCACAATCTCTCCTCGAGTGGTATCCTTAATTATGAGGACTACACGGGAGGGGGGGGGATTTGTTAATGATCTTACGGCAGCTGAGACCACAGTCACCAAGAAAACCATTGGTAGAACATTACAGGTTTAAAATCCTGCCGTGCCCGCAAGGTCCCCTTCTCAAAAAGGCACATGTGCAGGCCCGTCTGAAGATTGCCAGTGAACACCTGGATGATTCTGTGAGTGATTGGGAGAAGGTGCTGTGGTCAGATGAGACAAAAATTTAGCTCTGTGACATTAACTCAACTTTCCGTGTTTAGAGGAAGAGAAATGCTGCCTATGACCCAAAGAAAACCATCCCACTATCAAACATGGAGGTAGAAACATTATGTTTTGGGGGTGTTTCTCTGCTAAGGGTACAGGACTATTTCACCACATGAATGGGAGAATGGATGGAGTCATGTACCGTAAAATCCTGAGTGACAACCTCCTTCCCTCTGCCAGAACATTAAAAATGGGTCGTGGCTGGGTCTTCCAGGAGGACAATGACTCAAAACACACAGCCAAGGCAACAAAGGAGTGGCTCAAAAAGAAGCACATTAAGGTCATGAGTGGCCTAGCCAGTCTCCAGACCATGATCGCATAGAAAACTTATGGAGGGAGTTGAAGCTCCGAGTTGCCAAGCGACAGCCTCAAAATCTTAATGGTTTAGAGATGATCTGCAAAGAGGTTCCTCCTGTCATGTGCGCAAACCTCATCATCAACTACAAAAAACATCTGACTGCTGTGCTTGCCAACAAGGGTTTTGCCACCAAGTATTAAGTCTTGTTTGCCAGAGGGATTAAATACTTATTTCTCACTGCAAGATGCAAATAAATGTATATAATTTATAAAATGTGATTTTCTGGATTTTATTTTTGATATTCTATCTCAATGTTAAAATTAACCTACCCTTAAAATTATAGACTATCCATGTCTTTGTCAATGGGGAAACTTACACAATAAGTAAGTGATCAAATAATAATTTCCATCACTGTATGTTGTAGATCTCTAAGCAGCTTTTATAGGCCACTTAGTATGTTAGTTTAATACCAAAGTATGTACCGCACCTGTGCTAGTAATAGGTGTGGTGGTAATTGGCATGGCATTAATATAAATATTGCTATATGTTCATTACAGAAGAGACATGACATTTATACACCTTTCCTCAGGAAGTTTAAAAGGTGTATCTGCACAAGTATATAACGAAAGTTAAACATATGTTTCCATCATGTTTTAGGGACACTTTTTAATACAGGCTTCAGAATGCTTAAGTGCATATGCCAAATATAGCCACAGACCTGATATACAGCAAAACATACAGGGCTTCAAATGGTGACTACCATGGTCACCAATGTGACTACGAAACTGCAAATGGCAACAAGACTTTTGCCGGTGGCATCTAGTGGGTTGACAGATAGAGAAGGTCTCCCTTTGTCACCCATGGGCACCTTGCAATATGACTGCAGACTGCTGATGGCTGCATACACTATAATACATAGTAATACAATAATGTATTGCTATGTACTATAAAAGCGATCAAATGTCTACTCTAGGCCCATATTGAGACTAAAAAAAAGAAATAAATTTTTGAGCGACTAATGTAATATAACAAACACAGATCCTTAAAGGAATTGTCTCCCTATGCTTTTTCAGAGTCACAAGCAGTTTTACATTCATGCGTCCTGTCTCTTCCTGATCAGGCTGTGGGTGGTTCTATAGCAGTGATTAGAACTTCTGCTGCTCTCATGTCAGTGCAATTAGATGAGCTCTTAAGCTCTGTGCTCTAAAGTAAACAAGCAGATAACACTCTGTTCTTATGTTGTCAGCAGTCTGACCTGTGGTGACATCACTCCCTGTTTTCAAATGCCGACCTTTATGTACTCAGAGCAGATAAATCTCTTATCTCCTCAACAAAACAAAACAAAAAGTCTTCATTTACTGTTCCCTACATGTTGAAAGCTAATCTTTGAAGTGAGACCACTCTTTTAATTCTACAGGGACGAAAAAACCTTTGTTTTGTAAAAAAAACAAAAAAAAAAAACCCCTACACATAAGACCAAGTTCTCACTGCGTTATTGACTACATCCGGGCTTTGTGAAAAAGGGGACCCTGACGGATACTGTAACGTAGCTGTGGCCTGCGCATACACATTAATGGAATAAATATAGCTCTATTTGGACTATGTTTGCTCTATTTGTCAAACATACATGCTGTGGGACACACCGAAAGGCTTAACCAAGTGGCAATCCCACCAGTTATACAGTAGGGAACTTATTTCTGAGTTGCACCTCCAGCATATCTCAGACTGGGTTAGATACATCTTTGCCAAGTGAAGGGGAGTTATGTATCATCTAATGTATATAAGAATTTTCTAGATGCCTCCAAGTGATTTATGCAGTTGGAGGCCTTAAGATGGAATGCAAATATAAATTCCCAATGGTGATCAGAAAAGGTAGTATTAAGATCTTTCTCCCAGATTATTACAAGCGATAAATCGTGGGGGGAGGATCCGGTAAGAGAGCCTTATAACACCTTGAGAGCCCTTTTTTGCGTTTTGACTGGGTTATTAAAGAATAACTCAAAAGGAGTGGGAAGAGTTTCCACCTTTATATCTAAGGTTGATGAAAAATGTCTTATGTGAAGATCTTTATAAAAATACCTATTGAGAATATCAAATGTATCCTGAATCCAGTTGAAAGGAGATTGTAAAGCAGATATCTTTGCTAATACCCTTGTCAATTCAATTCTGAAAATTAAGATCTACAAAAATACTTTGGAGACTTTTTGGGATATTTTTTTTGCCACATAATCGACACAGTAAGGATTGTAGGAGATATCTGCCAGAAATTTGGAAGAGTTAAAGGGGTTTTCTCGCTACAAAGATCATATCTCTAATGATGGGGACAGTAAAAATAAGCACTTTTGTAATTGGTTTGCATTACCTAAGTCACTTAATATAGTATATATGAGCTAAAATTTGTATCTATAGCTATTTCTGCAGCAGTTGGACGGGACACGCCCCTTTTCTGTGATTGGCTGACTGATATGTCATTCAGCCTGTTGGGACACGCCCCCGGACAGGAAATGCCCCCTTCGCTGTGATTGGCTGCCTGCACACTTTGTGTTTACTCCCCTCTGAGCTGTGAGAAACGAGTTGCCCGAGATGCCTGTGTGTCTGTATGATGAAGGCTGTCTCAGCTCCTCTCTATGTGTTGGCTCTCCAGTAATAGTTCTATGTAAAGGATCTGGGCAATTACTGAGTATCTAACTGCTAGATTCACTCTCCCTTCATATAACACAGTCTTATACCCTGTGCTCCCCCTATATAACAGCCTTATACAGTCTACTTTACTTACTGCCAGATAACAGAGGGGGGAGAAGGGGGCAGAGACCATTTCTCACACTTGCTTCATCAGTTCAGGCTGTGTGTATAACTTCTTACACCAATGCAGAGGTACTGGTAACAAGGAGCTTGTGCAGCCTGAAAGGGAGCTGAGAGCTCTGCAGCCAGAAGCATAGCAGGAGGTCTGCAGAGCTGACTTCCTCTTCCTTCCCCTGCTAATACAGAATGATGATGTCACCAGTCTTCAGTGACACATCTCCTGGCAGGAGTGGCACGCCTACTGAGAGGAGAGACTCGCCCCTGGATTTGAAACTGAAACCGATAAAAACAGCTCAAGTCTACAAAAGCTTCTGATGATAAAACCACTTTAAGTTACGTTTCCAACTAGTGAAATGGAGCTGGGAGTAGCCAAATATGTGCTCCTCCATCATTACCCACTGTTTAGCATGACTGTGGAGCCACCAATACCTAGACTGTTTTAGATAAAAACATGACTTTTTTCAGTGGCAACTATGATTTATGGATGTAAGGAGAATCCTTTAAAAAAGAGGTTTGATCTGTAAAAATGGGGTGCCAAACTCAGGGACAGCACCGGGAGGCAAAAAAGTTCTAGCTAAGATTGCATATAGCCTTGCTGCCAGCATCTCACAACACCCAGACAAACTTATGGTATAACAGCCAAGTTAGATGGGGGAAACTCACAGTCTGTAGTCCTGCCTGCACTGCAGTCCAAAGCATACACAGCACAAGCAAGAAGCTGCAGTACAAAAGCTAGACTCAATGGTGAAAAAAAAAAATAAAAAAATAAGAGAGACATTTTGATTGGTACTGTTTGAGGAAGTTGGGAGGTGGGGTGGCCACAATGTTGTAATGTGTTGAAGGTATTGTCCACTATATTTTTAAATTATATGGGTGGCTCTACCCACCCTATATGTTACAGAGCTGTGGCTGGCCCATGGAAATCAAAAGAGGAAACGTCTCTTTTGGACTATGTTTGTGCTATTTTCGAGTAATATATACAGGAAACATAGTAGACAAAAAAATTGTACGTTTGGTAAACAGCAAGTGTCCAAAAAAAGAGTACCAATGACGAAATGCATGGCACCATGTAAACGGCACTTAAAAGGATTACATACATAGTATATACATAGTTTGTAAGGCCGAAAAAAAACAAGATGTCCATCCAGTTCAGCCTGTGTTGCTAAAGTGTTGATCAAGAGGAAGGCAAAAACCCCCAATGAGGTAGAAGCCAATTGTTCTCATTTTAGGGAAAAAATTCCTTCCCGACTCCAATCTGGCAATCGGAAAAATCCCTGGATCAACAACCCTTCTCCGAATCCTAGTCATTATAACTTGTTGTATTACATCTAGAAATGTATCCAGACCCTTCTCCAGAATCCTATTCACTATAACTTGTTATAATTATCACGCTCCAGAAATGCATCCAAATCCTTTTTGAACTCTATTATTGAATTCACCATGACAAGTTCCTCTGGCAGAGAGTTCCACAGTCTCACTGCTCGTACAGTAAAGAATCCCTTTCTATGTTTATGTAGAACCTTTCGTTCCTCAAGACGTAGAGGATGCCCCCTTGTTCTAGATACAGTCCTGGGTATAAATAAATCTTGGGAGAGAGCTCTATATTGACCTTTGATGTATTTAAACAAATTTATTATGTCCCTCCGAAGCCGTCTTTTCTTTAAACTAAATAACTCTTGCTAATCTATTGTAGTCCACCCAGTCCTTTTATTATTTTTGTTGCCCGCCTTTGTACCTGTTCAAGCTCTACAATGTCTTTCCTGTGCACTGGTGTCCAATACTTGTCCATTACAATTTTTTCAAATGACATTGGGGGCAGTGGTGACCGAATAAAATTTTAAAAAAACAAACTTATACTCAACATTTTTCTCAATAAAATGAATTTTATTGATATTTTATGTGATAGAGCAACACAAAGTAGCAAGTATTTGTGAAGTGTAAATGATATGTACTTTTCCAAATATTTGCTAGCGGAGAGGTTGCAATGGCTGATCGCCATTCCCAACCTCTCTGCTAGCGACACACAATATTTCTCCCATCCTAGGCTTCCCTATCGGCAATCTAGCAGCACAACTTTGGGCTTTTCCCACGCACCTTGTTTGGTCCGCATTAGTTTCCATACTTGGACCCATAGTCTTGATATACCATGTGACCTACTGAAAAAAAGTTGCTATATCAACCGAAACGTCTACTGAAGCTCACATTATTTCAGACTACATGTCCTTTCTATTGTAACTTGTATGGAAATCTGTTTACTGTAATTAATGGTGCAAACTGTAAATATTGAACTTAAAAGCAAAAATCTTTGTAGTGTGCTGTGGAATTATACTCTGATACTTTATATTGGTAGGTTAGCAGTCATACCTTACTCCTTTCATTTACAGATGATGAATTGAACAGTGTTCTGTGAGAAGTTCAAAGCTTGTACTGAAAAGAATATATTGATACACTACCGTATGTAATTCAATTACAATCACAGAACACTTAATTACGGCTAAAAAATAACTTTTAATTAATTAATCTTAAAATTTACACCAACTACATACATGTCTAAACCACTGTAAGGACATAATGGTTTTAAACTGATAATTAGCGACAAAAAACAATCAATATGTGTCAAACATTCAAAAGGAACACCAAATATACTCACAGTTCGTTGACACACATTCTTAGATTTTCAAAAATCCACACAAATAGTTTAATTTGTTGACACTTGTTTTTAGATCTTCAAAAATCCATCAGGAAATGCCTGGATTTAGAAAAGGACAGCAAAATAGACAAATAATATTTCTGTCCCTATTAAAAAATGCTAACAAACTCCTACGACCTGTATATACACGGGTTCATCACCCCAAAAGGGGTGGCTCCGTTATCCTAACTGCAACCCTGAGGAGACCCTATAATTTCCCTCCTCTTCTCAGATTAGCCTCAGGCAGCCAAAAAAAAAGGATATATATATTTATCAAAACTCCCGATGCGTTTACACCTACTTTGCCAAAACTGTGTGCTCAGTAGTGTTCATCAGGTTAAAGCAGGTCATTCAAATGCAAAAAGAAAGCTATCAATATAGCATTTGGCTATGATACAGCCAACAGACCAATAATGTCCCAAGTTCGAAGCTTGGGCTATTTTTTTTAAACCTAAACCTGCAATATACTTTGCACAACTTTATACCTGAGCTGTCTGGTGTGCCTCCTTGCTTTTCATGATGCAGTTTGTTCACTAATGTTTTCTAACAAACTTCTGAGAACTTCACTAAACAGCTTTAGTTATGCTGAGAATAAATTACTTACAGGTTTACTCTATTTACTAATTAGGTGAATTCTAAATGCAGTTGATCACACTAGATTTTATTTAGGGGTATCAGAGTACAGAGGACTGAATACATATGCACACCACACGTAAGTTTCTTAATTTGCAAAAATGTGAAAAAGCATGCTATACAAATACTTGCTACTTTGTGTTACTCACATACAATATCAATAAAATACATTTAAATTTGTGGCTGTGATGTTTAAACTTGAGGAAAAGTTCAAGGGGTATGAATAGTTTTGCAACCCACTATATCAGTACATGCAATTCACTGATATAGATGTTTTACAAGTAAAATATTCTTGGTTAATTGGTTGGATCTTCAGTCAATCACATGTGCCAAAGATCAAGCAGGCCACTTATATCCATGTGTCTGCTCAAACTGTCAGAAACAGACTCCATTAGGGTGGTATGAGGGTCCCACGTCCCCAAATTGGTGTTATGCTTACAGCCCAATACCGTGCAGGGTGATTGGCATTTACCAGAGAACACCAAGATTGGCAGATTCGACATTGGTGCCCTGTGCTCTTCACGGATGAGAGCAGGTTCACACTGAGCACATGTGACAGACATAACAGAGTCTGGAGATGACATGGAGAACATTCTGCAACAGCCTCCAGCATGACTGGTTTGGCAGTGGATCAGTAATGGTGTGGGGGGAGAGGGCTGCACAGCCCTCCATATTCTAGCCAGAAGTACCCTGACTGCCATTAGATGCCAGGATGAGATCCTCAGACCCATTGTGAGACCATATACAGTGGGCCCTGGGTTTCTTCTGATGCATGACAATGGGAGGCCTTGAGGCTGCAGTGTATCAGCAGTTCCTGCATGATGAAGGCGTTGATGCTATGGACTGGCCTCCCGTTACCCTAACCTGAATCCAAATCGAGCACATCTGGGACATCGTGTCTTGTTCCATCCGCCAACTTCACATTGCACCACAGAATGTCCAGGAGTTTACTAATGCTTTAGACCAGGTCTGGGAGGAGATCCCTCAGGAGAACATCCGCCGCTTCATCAGGAGCATGCCCAGGTGTTGTAGGGAGGTCATACAGGTATGTGGAGGCCATACACACTATTTTCTTTTTTTTTTAACATATTTTATTTGGTATCTTCACAACAAAATATTTTGAACAAGCACTTATTATACAATAAAGTATACATTACATGTTTGATACCACAAATTATAACAAAGTTAGAGCCAGGGCTGTGGAGTCGGCAAGCCAAAGCCCCGACTCCGACTCCTCAATTTCCCAAACCTCCGACTCCGACTCAGACTCCTGAATCCGACTCCGACTCCTGACTCCCTCATACATGGCGCATGTTTAAGTAATAACTTTACTGTAGTAAATTGGTAACATCAGGCTGTTTATCACCTTATGATACAATAATCAAGCTATTTAGGTAGAACAGACACTGACAAGCAAAAGAGTAATAATGTTTTGAACACTTGTGGGTAGAGTTGAAGAAAAAGCTGTATTTGTATCCAAGTCCAGTCTGCACCAACATTGGGAATGTGTAGAAGAGACCTGGGATCAGATTTTGGTTAAGACATGCTTGAATCTGATTCGGAGACTAGAAGGATTCAGGCAGTATTGAAAACCAAAAGGTGAATTTACCAAATACTAACAAAATAATACAAATTAACATTTTGATTTTTAGGAGCAGAACAGTAACAATGCAGTTACAGGAAAGAATCTGAGAACTAAGCAGATGCTAAATACTTGCAAGTCAAATTTATGTATAAGATAGGTAAGATGACTGTACAGTCATATGAAAAAGTTTGGGCACCCCTATTAATCTTAATCATTTTTAGTTCTAAATATTTGGGTGTTTGCAACAGCCATTTCAATTTGATATATCTAATAACTGATGGACACAGTAATATTTCCGGATTGAAATGAGGTTTATTGTACTAATACAAAATGTGCAATATTAGTTATTAGATATATCAAATTGAAATGGCTGTTGCAAACACCCAAATATTTAGAACTAAAAATGATTTAGATTAATAGGGGTGCCCAAACTTTTTCATATGACTGTATATAAAATTACAGTAGCCTCATGTACAAAGCTGTAGTGGATGGTGAGATATGGAGCCTGAAAGTCTCAAAAGTTTAAAACATTGTTACCCTTTTGCTTGTCAGTGTACAATATATTTATTGGATATGACTTTAGAACACCAAAAAATGGTAAATATGCAAAACACTGCAGGAACATTTGTGGAGTCTCTGAATTTGTTCTGAGAAATAGTATTGCCTCTATCAGATCTTGCATAGATGACCTCACATCTGATCTCATTATTTCCAGGCTAGAGAACGACCTCTCTACACTAACTTGGGGGCAAAGCGGTGACCACAGGGGCAACATCTCTAACAATGTCAGGGTATAAAGGAATTGCCTCAGCCACAGTCAGTTTTGATGAATGGTTAAACCCTTCTACTTCTTTGAAAGCAAGTGAAAAAGGTTACTGAAATCTGTTTGCCCTGGGGTCGGGATCTTCTCACCTGGGGGCAGCGCTTTGCCTGCTCCATGTCATCAATTACACTCCATGTGATGAGGCTGAAGATATGGGAGCAGTAGCAATGGCCGGGCCAAATTCCTCTTGCTCTTTGCACTGCATCGAACTAACTGGACCAACTTATTATATATTTTGGGAGTCGGAGTCGGTCCCTTTTATGACGACTCCGACTCCACAGCCCTGGTTAGAGCAACAGTGGAGTTTTAGCATAGCTTTCCACTTTTATGAATACAGATCGTAAACACCTATGTGCCCTGAGGAGTCCCATCATCACTATTTTTATCCCAATTTAATACATATATCAGAAATTCGCTAGTTAGTTATCTATGGCTAAGAGAAAATATGACACGTAATAAGATGGGAATCCCGTGACTCCAACCCAAACAACTAACCATGAGCATTTAACCTAACGAACAGCCAGATAGAAAGGATGACATATGCCACCTTCAGCTTCTCTTCCCTATTGCGGTCCCGCTTGTGTTTGTAGCCTGCCCAAAGACCCCGAGAGTGCTTCCCCCAAGAACCACCTTGTGTATTGAAATGTGTTGACTAACGATTCTATCTCCTGTTGAGTGTAATATTTCTCTAAGAACAACCTCCATTTCGTAAAGAACTTTTTTGCCATGACCTCTTTGTGTCGTTCTGCATATATCTGATCAGAAATGGCATACACTTTTGTTTGTTCTATCACCATTTCAACACTTGGAGCTGCATGCTCTAACCATTTGGACAAAAGGCATCTTTTCGCCACCAATAAGATGATATGTACAATAGCCGGTAAAACTCCCTTCCGGTGATCCAACGTCTCTCCCTCCTCATCAACTCTGCCATGTAGCAGGAAGATTACTGGAGATATGGGAACCTGACCACTACACAGAGACAACACCAGATCCTTCACCTCCCCCCAGAACGCCTGCACCAGCGGACAAAGCCACAATCCATGATATAAATTAGCTTTAGGTTCCCTGCATTTCGGACAGGCTGTAAGTCTATCCGGAAACCCAGGAGACGGAGGGATGTCAAAAGCGTATATAGCTGCGTGCACTATTTTAAAGTATGTCTCACGTCATCTTTCATTAATTATGTGTTTACGTATCACTCTCCAACCCTCAATAATCTCTGATTCTACATCAGCTTTGCCAGTCCAACCACTCCACCTCTTGAACCCAGCATTCACATCAGATTTGATATACTTGTCCCTAATGTGTGCATATATGTTGGAGATGGACGTCCTACGTGGTTCTATTCCTATGAGCCTGTCAAAAGCATTTACTTCTCGTTCCCTGTTGATGTTTTGAAGTCTTGAAGTGCAAAAGGACCTAACCTGTAAGTATTGTAGGACCTGGGAATTGGGAAGCTTAAACTCTACTTTAATCTCCTCAAAAGTTTTGTATCGATTCTCTTTGGGATGAAAGAGTTGAACCAGCGAGGATATCCCTGCTTCCCTCCATTTCGTAAACCATCCCCTATTCCTTCTTTCTTGAAACTCCTCATGTTCCCATAGAGGAAGATATTTTGAGATCCTATGAGGTAAGCCAAAACGCTTTCTCAGTTCCTTCCACGCAGCCAGCGTCTCTTTTAATAAAATAGCATGTTTTGCCACCTTAGGAGTGTTGGCCCGCTGGAGTTGCAAAAGACTGGTAAGTGGGGCTCCCGCCAAACTTTCTTATAATTCCCAGTCTGAATAGAAATTTGTCTTGTGTACCCAGTCGATGATATGTCTTGTTAGGCAGGCTATATTATAGCTCCGTAGATTGGGCAAATTTAGTCCCACCTCCGACTTCAATGATTGTAGTTTGGGGAGAGTTATTCTTGGCCTCTTTCCCTGCCAAATGAATTTAGAGACTAGCCTAGTATAGTTCTTGACCTCTGAATGACGGAGAAGAATAGGGATTGTCTGCAGAGGGTAGAGAAAACGAGCAAAGGAGATCATCTTAACTAAATATATGCGTTCCAGAAGTGATAGTGGGAGATCCTGCCAACCCTGGAGCTCCCTTTGGACCCTTTCAAAAAGTGGGGTATAGTTTAGACTGTATAATGAGGATGAAATGTGAACTATTTTAACACCCAGATATTTAATATGGTCTTTCGCTATCTTAATTCCTGTCGCCCTAATTCTGTTTGTCTCCCCTACGGTCTCCCCTCCTATCCAAAGAAGCTCACATTTGTCTCTGTTAACCCGATAACCTGAAAAGTTTCCAAATTGGCCAATAAATTCCAGTACTGAATTCAACTGCGAGTCTGGGTTATTCATGAAGAGTAGTACATCGTCCGCAAAAGCAGTTAGCTTTAGCTCTTTCTGCCCTACCTTTATGCCCTCATAAGATTTTGACTGTTCCAGTGTGTGAAGAAGGGGCTCAAGTGTCAAATTGAAGAGCAGGGGTGACAACAGACACCTTGTGCCCCTTTTTTTTTTTTTTTTTTTTTTAATAAACATTTTTTATTGACAGCCAGAAAAAAAATACAAGTAGAGCACATATCCACCATAGACACAGTATGGTGTCACTTTTTACAAATTACAAATATAACCAAAACAACTCAACCCCCTCCCCCCTCCCACAAACCTTGCTACAGTTGTCAACAAACCTAATGTGAGCACATAGCTAATATACTCAAGTACCTGAAGAAATGTTAACGGCACGATCATGGGTCTCCGTAAACCACCATGTCCCCTCATAGTGACCATTCTCAAATCCACATCAGGACATCCATCTCCTACTCCACTTTAAGAGGGCCTAAATCCCCGGCTAGATCCCTCATCAAATACCAAGTAGAATTTTTAAAGGGAAGCATGTGCTCCTTTATTTCCTGCGCATTGAGGAAATGCTCTATAAACATCCTCCACTTTTTAAAAAACTTTTCAATTTGTATTTATTTACTGTTTTCAACTTCTAGGCGTTCCATGAGGAGAATGTGCTTAATTTTTAAGAGTAACATCTCGATCGATGTGAGATCGGGTTTTATACAAAGGGTCAACAGGCACCTCTTAGCAACCAAAAAAAAAAAATGTGTGCCAGTAAAGGTACTTCTTGACCCTCCGGAACAATATGGAACAGCACGAGGTATGGTGAGCATTCCAGATCTAATTGTAAACGATTGTTGAGTAGGGATCCCACCTGTTTCCAGAAGTATTGCGTTTTTGTACAAGCCCAAATGCCATGGTATAGGTCCGAGCCTGCCTGTGAACATTGAGGACAGGCCACTAATCTATCAGGAGCTTTCGGATGTGGGGGGGACATTGAAGCCATAAATGGCGTGGTGCATCACTTAAATTGGGTTTTCCCTCCAACTCCCCTTGGGGTAGCTTTCCTACAACTCCCTCCCCCAGAATCCCAAACCCCAAGTCCCCTTTCCTTTAAAAAAATTCCGGGCCCACGGCAAAAATATTGGCT